>JAJHSJ010000009.1:31663485-31759800 GCA_021015155.1 Magnolia officinalis
ATACATCACAATGGGCTCGACAATCGGAATCGGCATCAACAATTAGAATCATCACTCTGAATCGGCCTCAATACTCGGCCTCGACAATCGAAATCGACAAATCGGTCACGACATTCGGAATCAATAGATATTGGAATCGACAAAACGGTCACGTTAATCGAAAATTGGCAATCGGTCACGATAATCGGCCTCGATTGCTAATCGACAATCGTCCATGACAATCGGAATCAGTCAATAATTGGAAGCGGCAATTCGGTCACGTCAATCGGAATCGGCAATCGATCATGATAAACGGCCTCGATTGTTAATCAGCAATCGGTCAAGTCAATCGGAATAAGCAATCGGCCATGACAATCAAAAACGGCAATTCGGTCACGACAATCGGAATCGATCGATAATCCGAATCAGCAAATCGGTCACGTTAATCGGAAATCGGCAATCGGTCAGGATAATCGGCCTCCACCGCTAATCGACAGGCGGCCACGACAATTGGAATCGATCAATAATTGGAATCAGGAATTCGGTCACGTCAATCAAAATCGGCAATCGGTCATGATAAATGACCTCGATCGTTAATTAGCAATCGGTCAAGTCAATCGGAATCGACAATCAGTCATGATAAATGGCCTCGATCGTTAATCAGCAATCGGTCATGTAATCAGAATTGACAATCGACCACGAGAATCGAAAATGGCAATTTGGTCATAACAATCGGAATCGATCGATAATCGGAATCGGCAAATCAGTCACGTCATTCAGAAATCGGCAATCGGTCACAACAATCGGCCTCGATCGCTAATCGGCAGGTGGCCACGATAATTGGGATCAGTCAATAATCGAAATTGACAATTCGGTCACGTCAATCGGAATCGACGAAATCAGTCATGATAAACGACCTCGATCGTTAATCAACAATCAGTTAAGTCAATCGGAATCAGTAATCGGCCACGACAATCGAAAATGGCAATTTGGTCACGAAAATCAGAATCGATCGATAATTGAAATTGGCAAATCGGTCACGTTAATCGAAAATCGGCAATCGGTCATGACAATCGGCCTCGATCGCTAATCGGCAGGCGGCCAGGATAATTGGAATCAGTCAATAATCGGAATCGGGAATTCGGTCACGTCAATCGGAATCGGAAATCGGTCATGATAAACAGCCTCTATCATTAATCAACAATCGTGTAAGTCAATCGGAATCAGCAATCGATCATGATAAACGGCCTCGAACGTTAATCAGCAATCGGTCAAGTAATCAGAATCGGCAATCGGCCATGACAATCGAAAATGGCAATTCGGTCATGGCAATCGGAATCGATCGATAATCGGAATCAGCAAATCGGTCACGTCATTCGAAAATCTGTAATCGGTCAAGACAATTAGGATCGGTCAATAATCAGAATAGGCAATTCGGTCACGTCAATCAGAATCGGCAATCGATCATTACAAATGGCCTCAATCGTTAATCAGCAATTGGTCAAGTCAATTGGAATCGGCAATCGGCCACGACAAGCGAAAACGACAATTCGGTCATGACAATCGTCACCGATAATCAGCATCGGTAATCGGCATCGATAATCAGGGTTGATAATCGGTGTCGACCTCGACAATCGGTACCGATAATCAGCATCGGTAATCAGCACCGATAATTAGGGTCGATAATCGGCGTCGGCAGTGGTTATGAAGTCATTTGTCTACAGTGAATGGGGTGCACTTATTTGGGTTAACCCATGAAGAGAAGGGGCCTAACAAGGCCTAAGGGAAGGTCACAATGAGGACATCTAACCATCATTGCCCATCCATGTGGACGTCAAACCAACATTGCTCCCAAGGGGTGGGCTACATATGGATAAACATATAGTGGGCCGATGGCCTCACGTACAATCATGATGGGCCTTATTTATGACACATAGTCCTCGTCATACGGGCCAACATACATCACATCGGGCCTCGAATACACACAACAGGCGGGCCTCGCACCAGGGCCTTGAATACATCTCAATGGGCCTCTTATGTCAAGCAGGCCACACTATATGGACCACACCAACGGGCTTCATATACATCAAATATGTCGCACCGATGGGCCTCATGTACATCAAATCGGGCCCACCCTTATGTATATTTGAGATCCAACCCATTCACAAGTTAACATAGAGATAAATGAAGTGGAAACAATATTGGGAACTAGGGTGGCCCATAGAAGTTTTGAACGGTGGATGTCACAGTCCACTATTTAAATGGTGGGGTCCACTTGAACTTTAGATCTGACTCATACTTTTGTTCACACCATAAAATGATATTTAAAATAGTTGGACGGTTTGTATACAACACATGTATCATGGTGAGTCCCATAGACAGATAGACGGCGTGGATGGAACAGGTGGGACCCACGGAGATTGCTGGCCGTGTACAACAACTAGTGGTGGGGCCCACTCTCCTGTATAAATATAAATATATACTGTATATAATACATATATACCATAGCTGCTACAACTGCAGCCTGCATTAAAGGCAGGTGGGTCCCACGTAGGGCACACCCTTATACATATATAAAGTATATAATATAATATAATTAATATAAATTATATAGCTGCTTTCAATGCAGCTTATCAATGTTAAAAAGGAGCAGAGGTGGGGTCCACGTAGGGCTCACCCTCAACACATATGAGACATTTATAATACAATATAATATAATATATTAATATTACATTCAATATGTGCATGACGTCCAAGCCCTGGATGGCCTAGATGGGCGCACGCACCAAGGTGGCCACACGTGGGGTGGGTCCCACCGTCTAGAGATGGTGGAGACGCCAATCGCATTATGGTGTGGCCCATAAGGATGGACGACGAGGATGGGGTCCCATCGACCCTGAATGAAGGGGAAAACAAATTTCATAATGAGCCAAAACTTCTATGAAAACCCAAGGGGTTTCAATGGCAGACGTTCAATTACCTTTGTTCCCTGCCATGTGGGCCACTCGAGCTCCACATGAGGCTAATTTTTAGGGGCCCACTGTTAAAAAGGGGACCTAACAAATGCATGGTGTTGATGGTCGAACACATCATGGTGGGGCCCACGGCTGGGACCGTGGGTCCGTGCCTGCCCGTCCGCTCGTGGCACAGGACGCCTGCGCATCCTCAGCACTGACAGCAGCAGCAGGCACTGCTGCTGCTTATATTATTATTATCATTATTATTATTATTTGAAAAGTTATTTCCTGTGGTTTTTCACAGGTGGGGCCCACATCAACTAAATCCACTCCATCCATTGGTTCCTGCAACCCATAACAAATGCGACGAGCCCAATATTGGGCATATTTCGGGTTGCAGAAACAACACGGTGGTTTTAAACGGTAAAGAACGGTTTTCTATTCTATGGCTTGCCAGAACCTCTGATTGGTTCCATTTTTCGGCTCAACGCCTAAAATGATCTGAGGAAAAGGATGAACGGCTTGGATCAAGTACATACATCAAGGTGGGGCCTGCATGAGCAGCCCACCCAAAAGATTCAAACCAAGCTGATATTTTTATTTTCACAGGGCACGTCCAGACGTGCATCCCACTGTCTGGTCTCCCCTCACTACACGTCCAGCATCGAGGGACGCCAGACGGTGTGAATAAAACTCATTCTAGGTGTGTCCCACATGGACAACGTGGATCACCATCAAGGTGGGCCACACCTCATCAGAACATAAACAAAACAATAATAAAAAAAAAAAAAAAAGAGAAGGAGAAGCACCCACCTCCCTTATTCCTCCCGAATGCTCTAAAGCTCCAATGGAGCTCCTTCAACGGTGGAGATGAGTTTTTTATGGCGGGATATGAGGGATCTAAGGTGAGAAAGGGCTGGGAATCTTGGAGAGCTTGGGACATCCAAGGTCTTGCTAAAATGGTGAAAAAGGAGAATGAAAAAGGGAAGAGAGACATGAAGGAGAGAGAGTAATGATGATAGCTCTCTCTCTCTCTCTCTTAACTAGGTGATAAGTGTTTTGGGGAAAAGGGAGTAATTATGGGCTAGGGTCATTATTGCTTTGACTAGTAATTATGGATGGCATAGGGTGATGTCACCCTAGCCTTGGGAAAAGTGTTATGGTGATAGGTGGGTCCGACCAAAACACAATCAATGGTCCAAATAGAGCGTGACCTATATCTTTTGATGTACAACTCGGACTGCCGCATGAGACGCAGTGTTGGAACCGCAGTGACGATGTGGTTGCAATGACATAGGTCTTATGTTAAGCCGACTCAGAATTATAGGATGACACTCAAGGTCGCTAGCAAATGCTATCTATGCGTTGCAGGTCGCCGGAATTCGACAGGGAGGACCACGGGATCCTATGGAACGGTACGGGCTAGGATACGGGTCTCACAGCTCTCCCCTCCTAATAAAAATGTCATCCTCAAAATTTACTATCACGCATGACTAAGCGAGGGAGGAGGAAGCATTGACATAAACATATAGATGACATAATCAATCTATAAACAAATGGAGATATCATTCTCTAATCTTAGCCTTGCGCTCCTAAGACGCCTCCTTAACAGGATAGTGAACCATACAAACCCTCGGATTCCAGATCAGAAACAATCGGAACGGGAATATCATGCAACCTCTTTATCTCAACGGTAGGGAGCTATATTAGAAAATCTCTAAGTTATTCGAATTCAGGGATCTAGCCATTCTAAGTTCTTAACAATCATAGAGTGCAGGGTAGCTATCAGCAGATATGTGATGTTATCTTCAGGTATTCCCAAGTTATGCTCTGATACCAACTTCTGTCACGCCCCAAATCCGGAAATCGGATTCACTGGAATCCCGATCGCCGAATCCGATGCCGACAGCCTCCGTAGTACCCCATTCTCGGCTCCTAGCGTCCATACGTCAGATTTTGATCCTGGAATCCTACAAGGAGGATTTTTCAATGTACATTTAACTCATAATAAGCATAACCACAAGATTACCCAATTCATAAAGGCAACATCATCATCACGTATCCACTAATATGATCATTTGAGTACAATGCTGAAAGGGAAATACATAAATCAAAAATCAAGCTCCAGAAGACCACTGCACGCTCTAAGCTTAATGCTCTGCAACCTAACATCACCTATACGCATCTATCGTGCATAAGCTTATAGAAAGCTTAGTGGGTGGTGAAAGTGTGTGCGCAAGATAAGTGTCAAGTAAGCAATATCCGAGTAATCATAGTAAACGGAAGTACTGACAAGTCCATGAGTCATACAATATCAGGGTACGCAATGCAAATCAGCTATGCAAATGAGGAGTCAAAGAGAGCCAAATATTAGATGTCGAGGATACAATGCTGTAAATCATACAATATCGAAATAAGCGGAAATATACTGATAAGTGTATGAGTGTCATCAGTCGTACCAAGGCTATGCGATGCAAGGCATGAATGCTAACGGTCATATCAATGCTAAGTATTGCCGATGCAATGTAATATGCGGTGTGAATGAAATGACCAAGCTGGAGTGAAGTCAGGATGATAGTACGTAGTATCGCAGGCTATGGGGTCCATCACAAGGGACTTCTATCCAAACCAGTCCCATACCTAAATTTGGATAGCCAGACACAATGTAGTAGACTCTTGACCTCGGGTTAGTCACGCGCCCAACCGAAATCCTTTCCATGCGAAGGTACACAACAGTTAGTTGCGCACCACCAGCCCAAGTGTATATAGTGAATGAATGAATGAATGAGTATGCAATTCCTGCACAATAAGTCCACATATCAGTACGGTTCATCTCTGGGATCATCACCGGGGTTTAGTATACTCTAAATGGCATTGCCGCTCTCCCAGCCGCACAGTCCAAGTGAGCATAAGAAACCTCATTATCCGCCTGACCAATAGTCTGTCAATACCTATTCGGCACGTCGATAGTGGACCTATTCCTCAAGCTAGTCAGACTCAGCCTAACAAGCCCCCTAGGCTCGTGCGGATAAGGCCACACCTCTTCCCAACTGACCACAACACAGTGGGAGACGGGGCCTCCTGGTATTCGGCACTCGGGCGCTCATGTATATCCAGTCGGTCTCGACGTTGGGGCGTCCTCTGTTACCAAGAGGGTTTTAGGGATTTTCACCCAGGACCATCTATGACAGCCCGATACTCGAACCAAACATTTCCGGTGTCCCATCTGGCCACCCACGATATGCCTGTGGAGGCTACGACCCCGATGTCGCTGGGACGTACAATAATCACAACACACAATGCAAGATGCATGAGTCATACAATCCAATCATGCGTCAATCCTGCACATACTGTGCGCTCATGTGAGATGACCTCCGCCTATCAGGGAGTCTTATAACAACCTGCCCAATGACACATGCAATGATCAACCACATCTCATAACAAACATGCAGATGATGCGTATGGGCATGTATCATGATGTTATGCGATCACATACTCATAATCGGTATCAACAACCGGTATCGACAATCAACCTCGACAATGTGGACATTTAACCAACATTGCCCCCAAGGAATGGCCAACATAGGGCCTAACATATAGTGGACTCATGGCCTCACACCAGGGCCAAATATACAACACCATGGGCCTCACTCAAGAGCTTAATACACTTCGCGATGGGCCTCACTCATGGGCCATATATACATCAAGTGGGTCACATCTCACAGGTCTAATATACATCGCAATGGGTCGCTCCCACGGGCCTAATATACATCAAGTCGGGCCTCACCATATGGGCTGGAAATATATCACAAGGGCCACGTCCCATGGGCCTCAAATACATCACAATGGGCCTCGACAATCGGAATTGGCCTCAACAATTGGAATCATCACTCGAAATCGGCCTCGACAATCGAAATCGGCAAATCGGTCACGACAATTGGAATCGATCGAGAATCAGAATCGGTAAATCGGTCACGTCAATTGGAAATCGGCAATTGTTCACGATAATCGGCCACGATCGCTAATCGGCAAGCGGCCACGACAATCGGAATCAATCAATAATTGGATTCGGCAATTCGGTCACGTCAATCGGAATCATCAATCGGTCAAGATAAATGGCCTCGATCGTTTTATCAGCAATTGGTCAAGTCAATCGGAATCGACAATCGGCCACGATAATCAAAAACGACAATTCAGTCATGACAATCAGAATCGATCGATGATCGGAATCAGCAAATTGGTCACCTTAATAAAAAATTATAAATCTATCACGACAATCGGCCTCGATCACTAATCGGCAGGCGGCCATGATAATTGGAATCGGTCAATAATCGAAATCAGCAATCGGTCATAATAAACGGCCTCGATCGTTAATCAGCAATTGGTCAAGTCAATCGAATTTGGCAATCGGCCCTGATAAATGGCCTCGATCGTTAATCAGCAATCGATCAAGTCAATCGGAATCGGCAATCGGCCACGACAATTGAAAACGACAATTCAGTCACGACAATCGGAATCGATCGATAATTGGAATTGGCAAATCGGTCACGTCAATCGAAAATTGACAATCGTTCACGACAATCGGCCTCGATCTCTAATCGATAGGCGACCATGATAATTGGGATCGGTGAATAATTGAAATCGACAATTCGGTCACGTCAATCGGAATCGACAATCGGTAATGATAAACGGCCTCAATCGTTAATTAGCAATCGGTCAAGTCAATCGGAATTGGCAATCGTTCATGATAAACGGCCTCGATCATTAATCAGCAATCAGTCAAGTCAATCAGAATTGCAATTGGTCATGACAATCGAAAACGGCAATTCGGTCATGACAATCGAAATTGATCGATAATCGGAATCGGCAAATTGGTCACGTCATTCGAAAATCGGCACTCGGTCACGACAATCGGCCTCGATCGCTAATCGGCAGGCGGCCACGATAATTGGGATCAGTCAATAATTGGAATTAGCAATTCGGTCACGTCAATCGGAATCAGCAATCGGTCATGATAAACGGCCTCGATCGTTAGTCAGCAATCGGTCAAGTCAATGAAATCCGCAATCGGCCACGACAATCGAAAACCGCCATTCAGTCACGACAATCGGCACTGATAATCAGCATCGATAATCATGGTTGATAATCAGCGTCGGCCTCGACAATCGGCATCGATAATCAGCATCCGTAATTGGCACCGATAATTAGGGTCGATAATCGGCGTCGGCCGTGGTTATGAAGTCATTCGTCTACAATGATTGGGGGCGCACTTATTTGGGTTAACCCATGAAGAGAAGGGGCCTAACAAGGCCTAAGGGAAGGTCACAATGAGGACATCTAACCATCATTGCCCATCCATGTGGACGTCAAACCAACATTGCTCCCAAGGGGTGGCCTACATACGAAGAAACATATAGTGGGCCCATGGCCTCACGTACAATCATGATGGGCCTTATTTATGTCACATAGGCCTCGTCATACGAGCCAACATACATCACATCGGGCCTCGAATACACTCAATAGGTGGGCCTCGCACCAGGGTCTCGAATACATCTCAATGGGCCTCTTATGTCAAGCGGGCCACATCACATGGGCCACACTATATGGGCCACACCAACGGGCTTCATGTACATCAAATAGGTCGCATCGATGGGCCTCATGTACATCAAATCGGGCCCACCCTTATGTATATTTGAGATCTGACCTATTCACAAGTTAACATAGAGATAAATGAAGTGGAAACAATATTGGGAACTAGGGTGGTCCATAAACGTTTTGAACGGTGGATGTCACGGTCCACTATTTAAATGGTGGGGTGCACTTGAACTTTAGATCTGACCCATACTTTTGATCACACCATAAAATGATATTTTAAATGGTTGGACGGTTTGTATACAACACATGTATCATGGTGAGTCCCATAGATAGATAGACAGCGTTGATGGAACAGGTGGGACCCACGGAGATTGCTGCCGTGTACAGCAACTGGTGGTGGGGCCCACTCTCCTGTATAAATATAAATATATACTGTATATAATACATATATACCATAGCTGCTACAACTGCAGCCTGCATTTAAAGGCAGAGATGGGTCCCACGTAGGGCACACCCTTATACATATATAAAGTATATAATATAATATATTTAATATATATATTATATAGCTGCTTTCAGTGCAGCTTATCAACGTTAAAAAGGAACAGAGGTGGGTCCCACGTAGGGCCCCGCTCAACAATATGAGACATTTATAATATAATATAATATAATATAATATAATATAATATAATATAATAATATTACATTCAATATGTGCATGATGTCCAAGCCCTGGACGGCCTAAATGGGTGCACGCACCAAGGTGGCCACACGTGGGGTGGGTCCCACCGCCTAGGGATGGTGGATAGGTCATTTGCATTATGGTGTGGCCCATAAGGATGGACGACGAGGATGGGGTCCCACCGACCCTGAATGAAGAGGAAACTAAATTTCATAATGAGCCAAAACTTCTGTGAAAACCCAAGGGGTTTCAATGGCAGACGTTCAATTACCTATGTTCCCTGCCGTGTGGGCCACCCGAGATCCACATGAGGCTAATTTTTGAGGGGCCCACTGTCCAAAAGGGGACCCAACAAATGCATGGTGTTGATGGTCGTAATACATCATGGTGGGGCCCACGGTTGGGACCGTGGGTCCCTGCCTGCCCGTCCGCTCGTGGCACAGGATGCCTACGCATCCTCAGCACTGACAACAGTAGCAGGCGCTGCTCTGCTGCTTATATTATTATTATTATTATTATTAGTTTTTGAAAAGTTATTTCCTGTGGTTTTTCACAGGTGGGGCCCACATCAACTAAATCCACTCCATCCATTGGTTCCTGCAACCCATATTAAATGCGACAGCTCAATATTGGGCATGTTTCGGGGTACAAAAATACCAAGGTGGTTCTCAACTGTAAAGAACGGTTTTCTATGCTATGGCCCACCAGAACCTCGGATTGGTTCCATTTTTCGGCTCAACGCCTAAAATGATCTGAGGAAAATGATGAATGACTTGGATCAAGTACTTACATCAAGGTGGGGCCTGCATGAGCAGCCCACCCAAAAGATTCAAACCAAGCTGATATTTTTATTTTCACATGGCACGTCCAGATGTGCATCCCACTGTTTGGTCTCCCCTCACTACACGTCCAGCATCCAGGGTCACCGGACAGTGTGAATAAAACTCATTCTAGGTGGGTCCCACATGGACAACGTGGATCACCATCAAGGTGGGCCACACCTCATCAGCAACATAAACAAAATAATAATAAAAAAAGAAAGAAAGAGAAGGAGAAGCACCCACCTTCCTTATTCCTCCCTAATGCTCTAAAGCTCCAATGGGGCTCCTTCAACGGTGGAGATGAGTTTTTTATGGCGAGATATGAGGGATCTAAGGTGAGAAAGGGTTGGGAATCTTGGAGAGCTTGGGACGTCCAAGGTCTTGCTACAATGGTGAAAATGGAGAATGAAAAAGGGAAGAGAGAGATGAAGGAGAGAGAGTAATGATGATAGCTCTCTCTCTCTCTCTTAGCTAGGTAATAAGTGTTTTGGGGAAAAGGGAGTAATTATGGGCTAGGGTCATTATTGCTTTGACTAGTAATTATGGATGGCTTAGGGTGATGTCACCCTAGCCTTGGGAAAAGTGTCATGGTGATAGGTGGGTCCCACCAAAACACAATCAATAGTCCAAATGGAGCGCGACTTATATCTTTTGATGTACAACTCGGATTGCCGCATGAGACATAACGTTGGAACCGCAGCGATGATGCGGTTGCAATGACATCGGTCTTAGGTCAAGCCAACTCAGAATTATAGGATGACACTCAAGGTCGCGCGCAAATGAATGAATTAATGACCCACATAGAGCCTAGCATATAGTGGACTCATGGCCTCACACCAGGGCCAAATATACAACACCATGGGCCTCACTCAAGAGCTTAATGCACATCGCGATGGGCCTCACTCATGTGCCACATCACTACCAGAAAAATGGGCAAAGGCTATGGATTTAATCCGTAGCCATAGACCTATAGCTACGGATTAAATCCGTAGCACAACCGTCGTCGTAGGTGCCGAAACAATAGGTCCAAAACCTATGGCTACAGATTTAATCCGTAGCTATAGGTCTATGGCTACAGATTAAATCCGTAGCTATAGGTCTCTGTCTATGGATTAAGTCTGTAGCTATAGGTTAAAATAGCTACGGATATAATCCATAGCAAATATTTCTGTAGCCTAAAGAACCTACAGCTACGGATATTATTGGTAGATAAAAGAGCCTACAGCTACGATTGTTAGATTACCAGTTACGGCTAATATCCATAGCTATTTCCTACATTAAAAAAATATTATAATCATTCATTCATTCATTCAATTACCACTTGCATAATCATCATTCAATTACCACCTGCATAATCATTTATTCATTTATTCAATTACAATCATTCATTCATTCAATTACAATCATTCATTCGATTACATCATTCATTCATTCAATTACAATCATTCAGTCGATTGATTATAATCATTCATTCAATAATAAATTAATTACAATCCTTCATTCAATCAAAAGAAAGTGGGCATAGAGAGTGTCTTGGTAACCATGGAATCCACACCGATAATAGACTAAGAGGTCAGAGTTTGATCGGAAGGCGGCTGCTTGTGACATTTTGGGGTTAGCATGACATTGAAGTCCACATAATCAGTCAAGACTTGATGTAGGGCATGTGGTGTTAACCATGTAATCTTTTGGCCTTCAACCTTAGCCTGCACAATTGAACAATATGAGCATAGTAAATAGGATGGGCATAAATAAAACTGAAATTAAAACATATCTTAAAATTTAAAATCAACATTCAAACATATATTCAAAGCACATTTGACATAATTTCTAAACAGCATAAATATTCCAAGAGCTCAAGAAGTCTAAGATATTTATATGTTGTTCCCATTAGGTGGAACTAAGAAATTCAACCCAAACATAATACATGATAATTAGACAAGAAGAGTTTGACAGTTTTATGCACTACCTTATGATTTTATTTTATTTTATTTTTTTTTAATTTTTATTTTGGGAACCAACTCCAGATGACCTTGGAATTTTCAGGCTTAAAGGATATGGTGAGTTTGTTCATAGTTCTCTCATATTCATGTGAGTTTGTTTGGAAGATACTGTGATAAAAATAAGGCACCTATTAAAGAGATGATATTGGAAGCACACCCTTTACAAGGTGTTTTTGTTCTTGCATTTAACAGTATATATGTTGACACATATAAGAAGATGACAATAACAAAACTAAAATATAGCAGAAGCAACAATCCTAGTGTACATCTAGAATAATAAATACAACGAGGGCCAATATAATGTGTTGATGGATCCTTGAATGCATCAGTTGTACTCATGTGTATTGGACTTATCTCATTATCACCTATGATGAGCCTACGGTGCTTGCTTAGTGAGCCTCACAAGGTAACTAGGTCGATTGCAAAGGGTGAGTCCCACAATCATGTAAGTAGGGATAGTTAGGTACGAATATGTTTTTCACAGAATTATTGACAAAGGGTGAGTCCCACAAAACTATTGACAGAATTTTTTTGCAGGCTTTTAATCCTGGAAGAAATGCCCCCACCATGTGGATGACATGATGCATAAATCAGGCCACTAAAATAAACCAACGTTGACTCATTTGAGACCAGGGATATTCTCAAACTAACATAATTCAGAAAATCATGGCACTCCTGTTCAAAACCAATTGCAGGTCCACTTGCATCAGCAACAACATTAACCATCCAAACATCTTAGGGCCTGTTTGGCAAATGCCTAAATTTGAATTCACTTCATTTTCGTTAATCATAATTATGTTTTCATTAAAATGAGATGAACTCATTTTCAAGCGTCTACCAAACAGGCCCTATGATTTTCCCTTCACAACACATGATGTACATATAATCTACATTACAATTTTCTTCAATTCATGCTTCAACATCATTTGATTGGAATGGTTGGAATGAGTAGTACCAGTTTCTGTCCCAAGAAAAGCAAATTTATAAAATAAAGCCTAACGCTGCCTCTATCATAAGAATAGGTTAAGGTTTAGGCATAGGAAATCGGGTTCGGGTTCGAGTTCGGGATTGGGTTTAAGTTTGGGTTTTCAAGTTTAGGTTTAGGTTTAGGTTAGGGAGTTGAGATTAGGATTAGGTGTAAGTTTAGGTTTAGGGATTTGAGAATACATTTAGGATTTAGGTTTAGGTTTTGGTTATAGGTTTAGGTTTAGGTTATCGGTAATAGCTTTAGGGAATTGAGAATAGGTTAAGGTTTAGGTTTAGGAAATTGTGTTCGGGTTCGGGATCTGGTTTAGGTTTAGGTTAGGGAGTTGAGATTATGATTAGGTGTAGGTTTAGGTTTAGGGATTTGAGAATACATTTAGGATTTAGGTTTAGGTTTAGGTTATAGGTTTCGGTTTAGGGAATTGAGAATAGGTTAAGGTTTAGGTATAGGAAATCGGGTTCGGGATTGGGTTTAAGTTTGGGTTTTCAAGTTTAGGTTTAGGTTTAGGTTAGCGAATTGAGATTAAGATTAGGTGTAGGTTTAGGTTTAGGGATTTGAGAATACATTTAGGATTTAGGTTTACGTTTAGGTTATAGGTTTAAGCTTAGGTTATAGGTTATAACTTTAGGGAATTGAGAATAGGTTAAGGTTTAGGTTTAAGAAATCGGGTTCCGCTTTGGGATTGGGTTTAAGTTTGGGTTTTCAAGTTTAGGTTTAGGTTTAGGTTATGGAATTGAGATTAGGATTAGGTGTAGGTTTAGGTTTAGGGATTTGAGAATACATTTTGGATTTAGGTTTACGTTTAGGTTATAGGTTTAAGCTTAGGTTATAGGTTATAGCTTTAGGGAATTGAGAATAGGTTAAGGTTTAGGTTTAAGAATTCGGGTTCAGGTTCGGGATTGGGTTTAAGTTTGGGTTTTCAAGTTTAGGTTTAGATTTAGGTTAACGAATTGAGATTAGGATTAGGTGTAGGTTTAAGTTTAGGGATTTGAGAATACATTTAGGATTTAGGTTTAGGTTTAGGTTATAGGTTATAGCTTTAGGGAATTGAGAATAGGTTAAGGTTTAGTTTTAGGAAATCGGGTTTGGGTTCGGGTTCGGGATTGGGTTTAAGTTTGGGTTTTCAAGTTTAGGTTTAGGTTTATGTTAGGTAGTTGAGATTAGGATTAGGTGTAGGTTTAGGTTTTGGGATTTGAGAATACATTTAGGATTTAGGTTTGGGTTTAGGTTATAGGTTTAAGTTTAGGTTATAAGTTATAGCTTTAGTGAATTGAGAATAGGTTAAGGTTTAGTTTTAGGAAATCGGGTTCGGGTTCGGGATTGGGTTTAAGTTTGGGTTTTCAAGTTTAGGTTTAGGTTTAGGTTAGGGAGTTGAGATTAGGATTAGGTGTTGGTTTAGGTTTTAGGATTTGAGAATACATTTAGGATTTAGGTTTAGGTTATACGTTATAGCTTTAGGAAATTGAGAATAGGTTAAAGTTTAGGTTTATGAAATCGTGTTCGGGTTCGGGATCGGGTTTAGGTTGGGGTTTTCAAGTTTAGGTTTAGGTTTAGGTCAGGGAATTGAGATTAGGATTAGGTGTAGGTTTAGGTTTAGGGATTTGAGAATACATTTAGGATTTAGGTTTAAGTTTAGGTTTTAGGTTTAGGTTTAGGTTTAGGGAATTGAGAATAAGTTAAGGTTTAGGTATAAGAAGTCGGGTTCGGGTTCGGGATTGGGTTTAAGTTTGGGTTTTCAATTTTAGGTTTAGGTTTAGGTTAGGTAATTGAGATTAGGATTAGGTGTAGGTTTTGGTTTAGGGAGTTGAGAATACATTTAGTATTTAGGTTTAGGTTTAGGTTTAGGTTATAGGTTATAGCTTTAGGGAATTGAGAATAGGTTAAGATTTATGTTTAGGAAATCGGGTTCGACTTCGGGATTGGGTTTAAGTTTGGGTTTTCAAGTTTAGGTTTAGGTTTAGGTTAGGGAGATGAGATTATGTAACGCCCTGAAATTCGGGGGTCAAGTATGAACTCAACTTCTGAGTTCCAATGCATCACTTATGCAACATAGATAATGATGATTAAATGTTGTCTGTGTTAGAGCAATAAACATGAGTGAGATTAGACCAAAACAGTAATTCATACTCCAGATCAATTGTATAAAGGCAAGCAGAAGACTGAAATTGTATATATAAAGTATGTGAGGAAAACAAAACCATCATAAACTCCAGAGTATGAACACTAACTGAGTACCCATATACATGTATTATTTCTAAGTCAAAAGTCAAAATACAACTAAAAGATGAATCCTGAAATCTCCGCGATGCAGTCGGCCTAAGCAAAGCCGTTAGAGTACTGCATGTATGAGAACTCGACCTGGTCGTCATCGTAATCAGGCTCCGCCTCCTGAATAGACGTGCCATCTATACCTGTGACAGAGTCTGGTTGGTGTGTACAACACCGTCCCGTAATGTGGGAGTGAGTAGCTAACTCAGTGGAACAATAAAGCATAAGTTAACATGTTATCAATTCAGTCAAGCAGTAATGATAAAGCAGTACAATCAAACAATCCTAACTACTCTTATTAAATGCAGGTATGAAATGACATGATGAATGCCCTTGCCAAACCACCCTCATGCGACACCGTCTTACGTTCGCTAATGCGTTCATCCCTCAGTGCTCCACATCTACTAGGCACATGCAGTGCGGTGATGAACATGATTACCGAGTAATTATTATTCTATTTCAAGCAGCAGTATTGGAAAACTAAGGTACCTCCCTTGTATCATTCCTAAACATGATCCATTCTAGGGTCGTCAGTCCTAGTTAATCTCAGACGATGGTGTGTTTTCTAGGTCACTGCAAAGGTTGTCAGGGCTGTTACGTACAAAGGTTACACCACTCCCCCATCAACTTTTTAACGGTTCATCATTATACAGATACAGGCCTAGTCCATACTCTATATACTGCAGCAAGACTCGTCGCCTCACCGCAAATTCAGAGTATGCTCAAGGTCACTACAAAGGGCTCGTCACCAATTAGTGTAGGCCGACAGCTCGAATATATTGTCCCATACCACCATAATCGGTTCACGAGTCTGGTTGCTCACTGGTCACTAAGGGGAGGCACGTGGCCCAAGCGTAGGCCAACAGCTCGACCACGGTGTTCCATACCACCATGTCCGGCTCATGAGTCTTAGCGGATCGAGGTACCATGGTTAACGGGATTCCCACTGGTAAGTTTGGTACCCTAGGTTTAAGCAGTAGCGACCAAACATGGTGAACATACATAAGACATAACGGTTTACTTGACGTGCTCGGCTAGCTCGAGCGCACAACAAGTTGAACGATATGAAGCGCAGAAGCACTTCGTGTGGCCAACCACTATCGCCAACCGAAGTACGACTCGGGTTCGTCAAACACATCTTTCGTGGCGACATGAATCTTAGCCACAATCTCAAGTTTAGTACCGAATGTCTGGACTATAGACATAGTCCCAAACTCAATCAATCCTTACTCATAGCATGTGGTGTAAAGCATAATAAATAAAGCAACTCAAGCATGTTAACAAGCTTGTCATAAAGCATGTTATAAAACATGTTATAAAGCATGTTATAAAGCATATTATAGAGCACTATACAAATAGGGATACAAACACATATATTTCATAAGTGGTTAGAGTAAACAACCACATGGAGGAAATCATGCATGTCTCTAAGGTAGTTGAGAACCCCACCTCAACACCTACCTAAGGCACTAACATCTAAGCACTTACTCTCACAAGCATTTTCACAAATACTTAAGAGTACACTATTTCAACATACATGATGTATGTTAGTAAAATATGGATTAGGGCTATCCTTTCGCCAAGTGAGTATTTTATCCATGTATATCATATTCATACAGTAAACAGTCATGACAAACACCTCTCCAAATTATATACATATATGGTACTTTCTACAATACACTATTTCCACATACATAGTGTATATTAGCAAACATGTATTATGGCGAATCCTTTCGCCAAATAAGTATTTTATTCATATACCATATATTCATACAAAAAATTATCATGGCAAACACATTTCCAAAATTTATACGTATACGGTATTTCTACGTATACCTAGAGTATGTAAAATTCCATATTCTACATCTTTAATCGAAATAGAAAACAGACAACACTTTGTACATGTGCAATTACATGCAGATCATGAATCTATCATTATCTGATATTGAAAGCGTTGAAAACCGTAACCTATACACCTACAGTTCTCACCTTACACCGTAGAATCGCAACGAATCAGTTAGGTTCGTTAGGCTTCCGTATTCGGCAGTTTTGTAGCCTAAAGAGTGAAACCGGTTAGCTATTTCATAACTTATAACCTTCACACCCCAAAATAGATTTAGGGTTAGGGTTTCTTACCTTAAAACGAAGTCGGTATCACTGGAAAAGTGATAAGAAAGGGGTGGTGCAGCCCGTGTAGTGGCTGGAAACAGTAGCAGGGAGATTCTCCCACAACTCTTTCTCTTTTTCTCTCTTCTTACTTAGGGTTTTTCTCAAATTCGTATGGCTGTGAGAGAGGGTGTTCTAAGGTCCTTATATAGCCTAAAAACTCTCTGAAATAGACTTAAGGTCAAGGTATACTTAGGTTATAACCAAAACGGCGTTGTTTCAGCTCAACGGAGGATTTCTGGCGGGCCTCCTTGAGCCAAAAGTCGGACTTAAGCTCACCGACCATGGATCCAGGTAAAGTTAAGTTTTCATTTCAGTCGGATTTCCAGATCACGCGTGGCGGACCAGTTTCAGTTCAGCGGTCAGCGGGTCTCGATCCGAAATTCCAAGTACATGTAAATGTTTGTGAAATTTTCCCTGATCCGAGGGTGTATTTGGGGTCAGATTCTATCGGTCTGGTTGCTTACAAAATGTCCGCAAGCGACACGTGCCAGATCACTATTCAAGATATTATTTTGTGAAGAAAACTAGGGTTTTCACACTCTCACGCTCCGGACTCGAGCGAACAACCATGAGACATTGTCTGGATTTAATTCCGAGAGGGTTGTCAAGCCCAGCGAGGCGGTCCTAAGTCCTTAACTTCGTAGTGCTCGGACTCTCGATGTGCGGTCTAGACCTGATACGGAGTTTCAATGGGTTCCCGAGAGCAGTCGGGTAATGAGTTTGATCCTAGACTTTAGGGTAACCTAGCGTCAATGATTCTACAAGTTTTGGGTCTTGCAGATCATATTTAAAGTGATTCCAACGGATTTCATGACTAATCTAGTTTAGCACTTAGTTAACTTTGTCAAATTTCTAAAGGATTTAATCCTAAGTGATTTCTGGTCGAGGTGGTACTCGAGCCATTGTACGGAAAATTTCGAGTCGTTACATATTAGGATTAGTTGTAGGTTTAGGTTTAGGGATTTGAGAATACATTTTGTATTTAGGTTTAGGTTTAGGTTATAGGTTTAGGTTTAGGTTATATGTTATAGCTTTAGGGAATTGAGAATAGGTTAAGGTTTAGGTTTAGGAAATCGTGTTTGGGTTCAGGATCGGGTTTAGGTTTGGGTTTTCAAGTTTAGTTTTAGGTTTAGGTTAGGGAGTTGAGATTAGGATTAGGTGTATGTTTAGGTTTAGGGACTTGAGAATACATTTAGGATTTAGGTTTTGGTTTAGTTTTACGTTATAGGTTAAGGTTTAGGTTATAGGTTTAGGGAATTGGGAATTGGTTAAGGTTTAGGTATAGGAAATCGGGTTCGGGTTCGAGATTGGGTTTAAGTTTGGGTTTTCAAGTTTAGGTTTTGGTTTTGGTTAGGGAGTTGAGATTAGGATTAGGTGTAGGTTTAGGTTTAGGGATTTGAGAATACATTTAGGATTTAGGCTTAGGTTTAAGGATTTGAGAATACATTTAGGTTCTAGGTTTAGGTTCAGGTTTCAGGTTTAGGTTAAGGTTATAGGTTGAGGTTATAGGTTTAAGTTTAGGTTATAGGTTATAGCTTTAGGGAATTGAGAACAGGTTAAGGTTTAGGTTTAGGAAATCGGGTTCGGGTTCGGGATTGGGTTTAAGTTTGGGTTTTCAAGTTTAGGTTTAGGTTTAGGTTAGGGAGTTGAGATTAGGATTAGATTTAGGTTTAGGTTTAGGAATTTGAGAATACATTTAGGATTTAGGTTTAGGTTTAGGTTATAGGTTATAGGTTAAAGCTTTAGGGAATTGAGAATAGGTTAATGTTTAGGTTTAGGAAATCCGGTTCGGGTTCGAGATTGGGTTTAAGTTTCGTTTTTCAAGTTTAGGTTTAGGTTTAGGTTAGGGAGTTGAGATTAGGATTAAGTTTAGGTCATAGGTTTAGGTCTAGGTTTAGGGAATCAGGTTCGGTTTCGGGTTCGGATCGGGTTTAGATATTCTCTAGTATTATCTACTATTGAACCTAGTATTATCTACTACATACTAGTAACATACAACTTATATTGGGGCACCATACCATAAGCTACAAGAATTTCATGTCCCCCTAAACAAGGTATCCTCCATTGATAACATATATATATATATATATATATATATATATATAATATATATATATATCATAAGTTGTTTATTTTCATTTACATTCACAAATACATTCATCATCCATCAAAGAAAATTGAAACAAGTACTGTCACTCTATGACTAACAATTGAAAAGGAAATTATGTTCGTCAGATTCTATCTTAATTATCCTGTTAGAAACTCAAATGCCCAGAAGTTACCTACTTGCATTCTGTAAAATCCCAATTTACTGGGGCATTTTCAATGCTTCTTGTAAAATCTTGATTCACCAACCTAATAAACACAGATTGTTTTGATAATGAGAACTAACTAAAAGGGAAAGTTAAGGTTGCCTAATCAGTGTCACTGACCTGCTTCTTGTAGTTGCTATTCCCCCGGCTGCAAACCCTAGTCAATCCTGCTAGTTTTCTAAATTTTTTCTTATTTTTTTATCAGTAGTTAAAATTTTATATAAAAAAATTAGGGCAAAAAGACCATTGTAAAGCCAGGACATTGCAGAAAAAAAGTTATGGTCAGCACAATATCCATTCATACTTGAAAGGGTTAAACCATGGACTTGATGGTGGGGATCTAAATCTGTATGCCAAGGTTGGCAGTTCAAACGTTCCTTTACCCATCAAAGGTTCAACCCTCAATTTTGCATGTTACACCAACTAGTGGGTATCTAATCCTACTTCACATGAAATAAGTGATTATGTAGTTAAAAGACTGACACCTCCAAAATTTTGGCACGGACCTATAGTAGCATGTAGAAGATGTTCTCGAATCATCACTACATTCTGGTCACAACAGTAGATTCTGGTCACAGCTGATGGCTAGCCAAATGTCCAAAAACATACCAACCAAATATATACCAACATATTAGCCAAGATGCTTATCTTGATTGGCCATTGGTGTGGTCATCTATCAGGGAAAAAAAGAACAGTAAATGGTTGAAAGACATACATTAATCATAGAGTATAGTGGTGTATTTTTTAGGATGTGACCAGTTATCCTTGTTATTTGGGTGGTCAAGATTTGAGGATTGAGAAATGGGCACAGGAGGGAAAACCCAATCCAACTGTTCTCTCTAGGGAAAACCCCAACATTTCAAAGCTTTCATACAAGGCCAAGGTAACTAAATCATTTTTTTCCATATTGCATCCAAGGAGTTATCCAACAACACTTTATTAAACATACAGACTTGCAAATACCTCATCCAAAGAGTTATCCAAAAGCTCGGCAAAAGCTGTATAAATAGAATGTTAGGAAATAAAGTTAATTACCCAAAATGGCTACTCCTTTGACTGAATCTAAAGTTCAATGTAATTCTTCAAGAAAAAAAAAATTATTTGTAGAAAAAAGAAAAAAATAAATACTATTTATGACGATTGTAAAAGGTAAGTTTACCTCCAAAAGCACACTTGTCTCTAGTTAAACACTTCTCTACTGATCACTTGAACACATGAATCTGTTATATGAGAAACAGAATACTGACAGCTGGAATTTTTGTTTGAATTTCTGGAATTGATTCTACTCTTTATACTTTCTGGAAAGCAGTATTAGCGGTTGGAATGACATTCCTATTCGTTGGAGAATCATGTATAACTACTGGAAATTAATTGTAGGAGTAGGAACTTTGTATTGATTGATGGATTTTGTGTTTAAGCCTGACAAATAGTAATATTTTTAAAGAAATTCTCTATTATTCTCTAAGCAGATATGTTAGGGATTGCAACTGATTTGGTTTGTATCAACATTCTCAATTTTTTATCTACCCTCTAATGATTCATCCCAATGGGAATTGGAAGGAATTTCAATCCCCAAATCTAGAAAGTTCAAAAATCCATAAAATTTTAACCAGTCAGAGGATTACCTAATGGAATTGGTATTCGATCTTCCATCTCATGGCTGTCTCCCAGTTTCATTACATGATACTGATCTGATCAGTTCATAGAAGTGACTCTTTTGTTTGGCGATCTAGCCAATGATCTGATGGGCCATGCCATGGATGGAGAGTTACCAAAAATCTACCAGATCTGAATACCCTAGTCTTTTGGATGCAAAAATGTTCCTAAAAAATACCAAACGTTAGATGGCAAGATTCTTCCCACAAAATGTCAAGTTATCACCTTATGATTTCCCACAAAATGGAAAAGAATGCCACATAAAATTCAAAAGATAATCATTCAGCACTTTCTAGCTGCACTGAAGCAATTCAATTGTATCACACTCAACATGTGTTTGACAAGTGAGAACCATAAAAAGTTCAAATTCAAATCAGAGGAAAGCAAGATTAGGTCAATTTTTTTGTGGAGAAATATATCACTCAGAAAGTAACTTACCCGTACTGTCCATTATAAGATCCAAAGCAAAGTATTCCACGAGAACTGTGTATTGTGTCTCATTGCCTGGCCATAAAGCGTGTTCAATAAAGCATGACCAGTTGATCAACAACACATGCACAACAATAGGCCTGCCCAAATACAATTGCAACACAGAAGACGGTAAAAATTAGGAAATGTTACAGATAACTCATGAAACTAACTACCCCTATAACAAAGTTGAGTATGTGAACCTTTTCTGAAATTCAGGCTTTGATTACCAAATGCACGATGATATATTTTCCCTTCTTCAATTCGAGAAAATGGCAACCCATAATTTTCAAGCTCTATGACAGCTTTTAGTGCCTCTCTACACCTATGCTGGATAGCATCTTGATCGCCTACATAACACAACAACATTCCACTTTACGAACACCCATAAAACAATTGCAAGAGGAATTGCATACAAAGTATGGACCAACCAGATCAAAGTGTAGCCACCTTGCATGCCATTCTCAGGTTGAACAGGGCTATGACCTTCATCAAATTCTTACCTAGAACTCATTACAGGAAAGTCAACATTCAAGGGCAGTGCATATCAACAGTATTCAAGAGTTCTGAAATTAAGCAAAAAAATAAAAATAAAAATAAAAATAAAAAAAATACACCCACAATGCACAAAGGAAGCAAAAATGGGTACCTCAGGAAGTGCACATCATATGCAATTTCAACGACATGGGAAGTGACAACAAAAGATTTTGATTCATGTGCTTGATGGGAGTAGTGACAGGCTAACTATGGGCAGGTTAGGTAATCTCCTTTGAAAAATCAGGAATCTATCTTCTAATAAAATAAAAGACTTCTACAACCTTGATTGACTAAAAGCTCTCAATTGTGTCCTTAGAAAACTTTACAAATAGTATCTCTTGATTCTTAACCCAAGTCTAGACCGTTCATCTGATTGCTTAAAACTTGAAAACCTACAGGTAAAGTAACTACTACAACTTTTTTTTTAAAGGTTTGTGACTGAAATGTGATTTTCTCTGAGTCTAGATATAACCTAACTGAGTCAACTCCTCTGAGTCAGGTCAAGCTTTCGAACTACGATTCATCGAGTGGGTTCTGACTTCCAATAAACAAATTCAAATACAACGCATCATTGTAAAAATGAAAAATCCATATCCACAGCCTGCAAATACTAGTAACTAATGATGCAACAACCTCAATTAAGTGGAAGAGATTATAAAGATTAGCAGGAAAGGGAGCGAACAAATTCCACTGTCAAACATCAACTCAAATGATGAAAAAAGCCCATCCTTGCACCTGATTTCTCCATTGTAGCTAGGTACATAGTCTACACATAAATCAAGTATTAAAACCATTACAAACAGAACAAAGAGTGGCTGAAGACTATCAGCAAAACAGAAGTAACAATGAATGCAAGAAAAAAAGCACCTTTGCCTTCACCACCATATCAGGCTTGACATCAACATGTGCAACCAAAGCCCATAAAAATCAATCCCTATTCATTCATCTGATCACAAGATATGAATGTCTCGGACAACCTAATTATTAAATACCAACTCATGATCAACCATCATAATTCAACTTTCAAGAGCATAAGAATTCAAATTTTTTACTTGGGATGAAGAAACATGAAGAAACATTTCATGGCATCAACTCTATGAAGAATCATAGTCCACCAAACTTCAGTTATGAAACAACAAACCACAGATAAATAAAGAGGTATTAATGTAATGTTAGGGCTAACATTCTGGAGAATAGACTAGGTTTCCATTTTGTACAAGTGGGACCCACGACTTGAGTGATCCAAGCAATTGATATGGTGGGTCCATCCATTGATGGCTCATGCACTAAAAATCTCTTGGACTGCAAGATTATACATAGATAATATACAACATTTTCTTGCTTGAATACAAATTGTTGCAGCATATTCTTACTTAAAATGGTTAGGTTTTCCCACCTGGGAGATTTCCTTGCAATGTTCATCCGCAATGGGGCACATTATATCATCAGCTTAGACCACTCAAACATGGACCCCACAGGTATGAACTTAAATTGACAAATTATATCACATCTTTTGACGAAAAGATTATTCTTCGCCATCTTTGCGTGAAGAACATACTTGAATTCTGCATCGAAAACCATGTCTTGTAAAACCCAAAAATTTAACCATTTAAAGATATTCAATGTGAGTAAAGAGGATGGCATGAACATAATTTTATTTTCACCGAAGACTATTATACCTTAATGACGGCTTTGGCAGCGAGTGAAAGATGGGCAGTGGAGAAGAGGGCAAAGCCCATTGGTTTTTCACCCTTGAAGTTCAGCTAAGAAGCCTCATAGCCTAGCAACCATCTCACCTGGTTCTGGAGTTCTCTCTCTTTGAGATCTGTCGGAAGACCAGATATGAAGATCATACGGACCTACAAAGAAGGCATTTAAATAACATTTCTAAGGAAGAGAAAAAACAACAAGAAGAAGATGGTGATTATGATGGTGGGAGAGAGACAGGGAGAGAGAGAGAATAAGAACTCTTCACCGGTGGGATTGGAAGCGGTGGCGTGGGTGTTACGGTCGATAATTGGAGGAGTAGTGGGTGGGACCCACTACTGATGGTACGGATGATTGTTGGGAGTTGCTGAAACTCTTTAAAAAAAATCATTGAAAATTTACAAAGATGAGACCAAATTTCCAGATTCTCACCTCATAAGAAGAAAGAAAGGAAAAACTGGAATTTCTTTAAGAAAGCATCTCCAAACCCTGTAAAAATAAGAGAAAATTAGGAAAAGTAGAGCAAATCGCTCTTCAATCAAATCTAAGGTGGGTTTGGGCGAAAGGGGGTTTTTTAAACCCTAATGAGAGAGAGAGAGAGAGAGAGAGAGAGAGAGAGAGAGGTTGGGAAATAGAAGGGCGACCGTGTGACAGAGAGAGGGTTTGGATTTTGGGAGAGGGGCGGCCGCGCGAGAGAGAGAGAGGGTTTGGGTTTTGCAAGAGGGGCAGTCGCAGTAGAGAGAGAGGGTTTGGGTTTTGCATGCACGAGAGAGAGAGAGAGAGAGGGTTTGGGTTTTGGGAGGGGCGGGCGCGCGAGAGAGACTGAGGGATTTCATTCCCTATTTGGGTTTTGGGAGATGACGCATGCACGGGAGGAATAGCGCGGGATTGTATTTTCGGGGGTGACGGACGACACTTTTCAGTGCTTAGTTTTAGGTCTTGTGGGGCCCACCGTGATGTATGTTATTCATCTACTCCGTCCATTCCTTTTAACAGATCATTTTAAGGGTTGATCCGAAAAAGGAGTCAGATCAAAGCTGTAAGCGGACCACATGAAATATTAACGATAGAAATTTATTTTTTATTATTTTTTATGGTGTGGTCCACTTAGACCTTCAATCTACTAACTTTTTGGTCTCATCCATTGAAATTATATATCAGAATTGATGGGCGGCTTATGTCACGCCTCAAACCCAGAAATTAGATTCGCAGGAATCACGGTCGCTGAATTCGGTGCCGACAGCCTCCGTAGTACCCCATTCTCGGCTCCTAGCGCCCATACGCCAGATTTCGATCCTGGGATCCTACAAGGAGGATTTTTTTTTTCCAATGTACATTTAACTCAAAATAAGCATAACCACAAGATTACCCAATTCACAAAGGCAACATCATCATCACATATCCACTAATATAATCAGTTGAGTACAATGCTGAAAGGGAAAATACATAATATCGAAAATCAAGCTCCAGAATACTGTTGTACGCTCCAAGCTCGACACTGCTGCAACCTAACATTACCTGCACGCATCTATCGTGCATAAGCTTATAGAAAGCTTAGAGGGTGGTGTAAGTGTGTGCACAAGGTAAGTGTCAAGTATTCAATATAATGTCATCATCATACAATACCGGAATTACAGGTAATCCATAAATCGTACCTTATCGGAATAAGCAGAAATACTGACAAGATCATGAATTATCAGAGTGCGCAGAAATACTGACAAGATCATAAATCATACGATAATAGAATAAGCGGAAATACGGACAATTTCATGAGTCAATCATATCAGAATACACAATATAGAGCAGCTATGTAAATGAGGAGTCATAAAGAGCCAAATATCAGATGCCGAAGATGCAATGCAATATACAAATCCTACTAAGTCTGTCTAGGCCATATAAGTACAGAAACATAGCAACCCAAAATGTTATATGCCTGTAGATGTAATGCAATATGCGATGAGAATGAAATGACCATGCTGGAGTGTGAAGTCGGGATGATAGTACGTAGTATCGCAGACTACGGGGTCCACCACAAGGGACTTCTATCCAAACCAGTCCCATACCTAAATTTGGATAGTCAGACTCAACGTGGTAAACTCCTGATCTCAGGTTAGTCGCGCGCCCAACCGAAATCCTTGCCATAACGAAGGTACACAACAATTGTTGCGCACCACCAGCCCGAGTGGATAGTGAATAAATGAATGAATGAGCATGCAACTCCTACTCAATAAGTCCACATATCAGTACGGTTCCTCTCTGGGATCATCACCGGGGTTTAGTACACTCCAAATGGCACTGCCGCTCTCTCAGCCGCACAGTCCAAGTGAGCGTAAGAAACCTCACTATCCGTCTGGCCAATAGTCTGCCAATACCTATCTGGCACGTCGATAGTGGACCCATTCCTCGAGCTGGTCAGACTCAACCTAGCAATGCCCCCTGCGCTCGGGCGGGTAAGGCCACACCCCCTCCCAACCGACCACGACACAGTGGGAGACGCGACCTCCTAGTATTCGGCACTCGGGCGCTCATGTATCCACTCGGTCTCGACGTTGGGGCGTCTCCTGGCCACGGAGGTTTAGGGATTTTCACCCAGGGACATCTATGGCACCCGTATGCTAGAACTAAATATTTTCGGTGTCCCCTCTGGCCATCCACGATATGCCTGTGGAGGCTACAACCTTGATGTCGTTAGGGCGTATAAAAATCACAATGCAAGATGCATGAGTCATACAATCCAGACATGCATCAATCCTGTGCATACCGTGCGCTCATGTGAAATAACCTCCGCCTATCAGGGAGTCTCATAACAACACACTCAATGATATATACAATGATCAACCACATCTCATAACAAACATGCAGATGATGCGTATGAGCGTGTATCATGATGCTATGCTATCACATACTCATAATTAGTATTAATAACCGGCATCAACAATCTGCCTCGATCGATAATCGGTCAATCCGCCACGATAAGCAGAATCGACAATCGGCCACGTCAATCGATAATCGGCCACGATTGGTAATCGGCCTCGATCGGCAATCGGTCAATCGGCCACGATAAGCAGAGTCAGCAATCAGCCACGTCAATCGATAATCCGCCACGATTGGTAATCGGTCACAATAATCGGCCTCGATCGGTAATCGGTCAATCGACCACGACAAGTAGAATCGACAATCGACCACGTCAATCGATAATCGGCCACGATAATCGGCCTCGATCGACAATCGTCAATCGGCCACGACAAGTAGAATCGGCATTCGGCCACGATCGGTAATCAGTCACGATAATCGGCCTCGATCGATAATCGGTCAATTGGCCATGACAAGCAGAATCAGCAATCAGCCACGTCAATCGATAATTAGCCACGATCGGTAATCGGTCACGATAATCGGCCTCGATCGGTAATCGGTCAATTGACCACGTCAATCAGACACGACTATCGGACTCGATCAATAATCTGAATCGGCAAATCGATCAAGTTAATCAGAATTGGCAATTGGCCACCACAATCAGGATCGACCTCGATCAAACGGAATCGGCCTTGACAAAATAGAATCGACCTCGACAATCGGAACCAATGATCAATATCGACAATCGATATCGACAACCAGCACATAAACAGGGCGGGGTCCATAGATGAACAACCGATCAACCACAATATAAAGATCGGCCCTCGACCGTGGGTATATCAAATCCGGTAACACGGAGCCATCCGTTCATGGTAAATGGGGCCCACTTATTTGGGTTAACCCACTAAGAGAATGATGAGAATGGGCCTAACAAAGCCTGAGGGAAGGTCACAATGTGGACATTAAGCCATCATTGCCCAACAATGTGGCCATTTAACCAACATTGCTCCCAATGAGTGGCCCATACAAGGAATTCATACACAACTTAACGGGCCATACATACATCGCACTGGGCCTCAACCATGGGCCTTAAATACATCACGATGGGCCTTACTAAATGGGCTGAAAATATATCACAATGGGCCATGTCCCATGGGCCTCAAATATATCACGATGGGCCTCAACCCACGGACCCTTATACATCACAATGGGCCTTAACCCATGGGCTCCAAATACAGCACAATGGGCCTTACACATGGGCTTAATATACATCACAGGTGGGCCCTACACATGGGCCTCAAATACATTACCATACACATCGTAATGGGCCGCATCTCAAGGGCCACATAAACATCGCATCGGGCCTTATCATATGGCCACAATTACATCATAATGGGCTTCATCAATGGGTCTCCTATAAATCAAGTGGGCCTCACACACAACCAATGGGCCTCACATACTTTAGATGGGCCTTAACATATGGGCCAGATATACATCACAATAGGCCACATCCATGGGCTGAAAATACATCATAATGGGCCTCGATCACATCAAATGGGTTGAATCAAATGGGCCGGTACAAATGGGTCGAATCGATTGGGCCGATCAAATGGGCCGAATCAAATGGGCCGAGTTAAATAGGCTGAGTCAAATACATCATGCATTCATTGCAAGGGATCATTATGGTGTATATAAAAAAATAAATCATATCCAAAGGATCATATGGACCATACCACAAATGACAATGGTGACAATGATTTCCACCGTTAAATTTCCAGTGGGCCCACCATAGTATTTACTTTTCAATCCAGCCTGTGCATAAGGTCACGAGGACCTGAAATGGGAGGTAAACAATTATCATATTGGTCTAGAACTCTATAACCCAAGAGGGTTTTGGGAGGTAAACAATTATCATATTGGTCTAAAACTCTATAACCCAAGAGGGTTTCCATGGTGGACATTCAAACCCACTGTTCTTTGTAGTGTGGTCCACCTGATAATTGGACCTGTCTTAATTTTAGTCGCAAGCCTTGAGGCAAGCTAGCCAAATGGATGGACGGTTAGGATGTAACATAAACATCAGAGGGACCCACAAAGCTTGCTGCCGAGATGTAGCAGTTGTGGCTGTAGGCCCACCGTCCATTAGACGGACGGTGTGGATTGCAAATGATGGACGGTAGGGATACAATACGTGCATCATGGTGGCTGCCCAAAATCCCCGCACGTGCATCATGGTGGCTGGTCAGAACTCTAGCACGTGCCTGCAAGATGGATGGATGATTTGGATATTAGGCCAGCTACACCGTCCAACAACTTGACGGTGCAGATAATGCCATACATCATGGTGGGGTCCACGCAGTGGCCCACCTCTACTACATTATATATATATATATATATATATATATATATATATATATATATATATATATATATATATATATATATATAGATATAGATATATACACCAATGGCAGGGATTGCCCAGACCCACCGTCCAGACCCATCTGGACGGTGATGGTTTATATATTAAAGTATATATTAAAGGTGGGTCCCACGTGGGAGTGGCCCACCATATCATTATTTAATAATATATATATCTCATATACAATACAGTAAGTGGCTCCCACGTGGATGTGGCCCCACCACAATATATCATTCAAATATAAAGTATTATATTATATAATAATATAATATATCATATACAATGTATTAGTGAGTGTGTGGGAGGGTGGAACTGTACGTCAGTGTCCAACCATCTGGACGGATGGCTGATGGTGGGTCCCACATTTTTGGACAGTTGTGATGCAACACATACATCATTTGGTGGGGCCCACAGATCTAACTGACGGTCCAGCAGTTATATGTTGCTGGACGTCAAACTAATGGACGGTGATGGATTCATCACACACATGAAGTGGGTCCACACGTGTGGGACCCACCAGGTTAGCTTGTTAGTGTACATACACGCCAGTACACACACTCCATGTTAGCCAGCCCCACTAAGACCTCGAGTGTTGAAACGAGGCATCTCCACTCGGTCTGCCTGCGAGTCCAGATGAATGGACGGTTTGGATGAAAGACACGTGCATCAAGGTGGGTCTGGAGGTTGAGCAGCAACCTGCTGCTGCACATGGAACGTTGGATCTGCCTCCTGGTTGGGGCCATGACCTGGCTAGCATGGGAAAAATGGATGGACAGTGCTCATGTACACATTTGCAGGAAGGTGGGGTCCGTGCATGTGGCCCACCAACGTCTGGATCAGTCTGATATTTGTGGTTTCCTCTACAATAGAACTTGTTGCTGGACAGCAGACTGTTCAGCTGTTAGCGGCCCATCTGGCCCATAGTCTGATGGCCAGATGATGGACGGTGAGGGTATTAAACGTATACATTTCAGTGGGGTCCTCACGGGGACTGCAAAGCTGGAGATCCAGTTGATATTTGGACATCCCCACCATCCAGACGGTCCAACTGGACAGTCAGTCCAGCAGGGTGGACAGTAAGGCTGTCCCACTTGTTGGACGATCTGGATTGCCCATACATGAGTTGCTTAGGTGGGCCATCATACCAAAAAAAAGAGGAGAGAAGGAGAGAGAAAAGCACCCACCTGAGGATATTCTTCTTCATTCTTCCACCAACGCATTGTAAAGCTTTAAGGGAACAAGATTCAATGGTTGAGATCGATTCTAGAGGTTGGGATTGGGTGATAGGAGGGTGGGCCACACATAACTTCTCCATGGAAGCCATGAACGATTCTTCTCTTGGGCTTGCTTGGGAGAATAAGAGAGAATGAGAGAGAGAGATGTTGGGAGAGGAGTGATGGTGGAGTGACATGAGGGTAAGGTGCTTGTTGACTTTATGGTACTTGTGTAAGAGAGAGGTAAGGTTAGGGTATGGGTTGCTTGTACTTGACTTTGATTGATGGATTGATGTGATTGACGGGACATTCTCTTGGGATTTGCAATGCGCGGCGTTTTCCTCAAACTGAACGCGGGCCGACATCTTCTAGCGTGGGTATCGGGTCGGTGCGTGAGTCGTGGCGTTGAAACCGTGGCGACAGCGCGGTCGCCAAGGTATAGGTTTCAGGTCGAGCCGACTTTGGCATGCAGGTCTCGTCTTAGGATCGTGCGCAACGTTGGCTTTAGGTCGAGGATTGCCGGAATTCGATCGGAAGGATCGTGGAAGCTTTTGAAACAGTACGGACTAGGATACGGGTCTTATAGCTTAGATAAAATATATATATATTCCAATGGGTCCCATGGAGCTCCTCAAGCACCGTCAATCTGTAATAAGATTATGGTGGAATGTAGGCTTTAGCTACAGATTAAGTAGGCTTTAGCTATGGATTAAATCCGTAGTAAATTTGCTACGGTTTAAATCTGTAGCAAAAAACTTCCAAAGTCCGTAGCCTTTAATTGATTTTTTGGTAGTGCATATACATCAAGGGGGTCGCATCTCACGGGTCTAATATACATCGCAATGGGCCACTCCCATGGGCCTAATATACATCAAGTCGAGCCTCACCATATGGGCCGAAAATATATCACCCGGGGCACGTCCCATGGGCCTCGAATACATCACAATGGGCCTCAAGAATCGGAATCGGCCTCAACAATTGGAATCGTCACTCGGAATCGGCCTCGATACTCGGCTTCGACAATCGAAATCGGCAAATCGGTCACGACAATTGGAATCGCTTGATAATTGGAATCGGAAATTCGCAATTGGTCACGAAAATCGGCCTCGATCGCTATCGGCAATCGGCCACGACAATTGTAATCGGTCAATAATCGGAATCGGCATTTCGGTCACATCAATCAGAATCGGCAATCGGTCATGATAAACGACCTTGATCGTTAATTAGCAATCGGTCAAGTCAATCGGAATCGGCAATCGGTCATGATAAACTCCCTCGATCGTTAATCAGTAATTGGTCAAGTCAATCAGAATCGACAATCGACCATGACAATCGAAAATGGCAATTCGGTCATGACAATCGGAATCGATCGATAATCAGAATCGACAAATCGGTCACGTCAATTGAAAATCGACAATCGGCCTCGATCGCTAATCGGCAGTGGCCACGATAATTGGGATTGGTCAATAATCGGAATCTTCAATTCGGTCACGTCAATCGGAATCGGCAATCGGTCATGATAAACAGCCTCGATCGTTAATCAGCAATCGGTCAAGTCAATCAGAATCGACAATAAAAAATGGTAATTCGGTCTAGACAATCGGCTCCGATAATCAGCATCAGTAATCGACATCAATAATCAGGGTTGATAATCGGCTTGGCCTCGACGATCGGCACCGATAATTAGCATCAGTAATTGGCATCGTAATCAGGGTCGATAATCGGCGTCGGCTGTGGTTATGAAGTCATTCATCTACAACGAATGGGGCCCACTTATTTGGGTTAACCCATGAAGAGAAGGGGCCTAACATGGCCTAAGGGAAGGTCACAATGAGGACATCTAACCATCATTGCCCATCCATATGGACGTCAAACCAACATTGTTCCCAAGGGGTGGCCTGCATACGGATAAACATATAGTGGGCCCATGGCCTCACGTACAATCATGATGGGCCTCATTTATGTCACGTAGGCCTCGTCATATGGGCCAACTTACATCAGATCGGGCCTCGAATACACACAACAGGTGGGCCTCGCATTAGGGCCTCGAATACATCTCAATGGGTGTCTTATGTCAAGTGGGCCACATCACATGGGCCACACCAACGGGCTTCATGTACATCCAATACGTCGCACCGATGGGCCTCATGTACAGCAAATCGGGCCCACCCTTATGTATATTTGAGATTCGACCTATTCACAAGTTAACATAGAGATAAATGAAGTGGAAACAATATTGGGAACTAGGGTGGCCCATAAAAGTTTTGAGCGATGGATGTCACGGTCCACTATTTAAATGGTGGGGTCCACTTGAACTTTAGATCTGACCCATTCTTTTGCTCACACCATAAAATGACATTTCAAATGGTTGGACGGTTTGTATACAACACATGTATCATGGTGAGTCCCATAGATAGATAGACAACGTGGATGGAACAGGTGGGACCCACAGAGATTGCTGCCGTGTACAACAACTAGTGGTGGGGCCCACTCTCCTGTATAAATATAAATATATATTGTATATAATACATATATACCATAGCTGCTACAACTGCAGCCTGCATTTAAAGGCAGAGGTGGGTCCCACGTAGGGCACACCCTTATACATATATAAAGTATATAATATAATATATTTAATATATATTATATAGCTGCTTTCAGTGCAGCTTATCAACGTTAAAAAGGAGCAGAGGTAGGTCCCACATAGGGCCCACCCTCAACACATATGAGACATTTATAATATAATATATAATATAATATATCAATATTACATTCAATATGTACATGACGTCCAAGCCCTGGACGGCCTAGATGGGCGCACGCACTAAGGTGGCCACATGTGGGGTGGGTCCCACCGTCCAGGGATGGTGGAGATGCCACTTGCATTATGGTGTGGCCCATAAGGATGGACGACGGGGATGAGGTCCCACCGACCTCGAATGAAGGGGAAAACAAATTTTAAAATGAGCAAAAACTTCTGTGTAAACCCAAGGGGTTTCAATGGCAGACGTTCAATAACATTTGTTCCCTGCCGTGTGGGCCACCCGAGCTCTACATGAGGCTGATTTTTGAGGGGCCCACTGTCCAAAAGGGGACCCAACAATGCATGGTGTTGATGGTCGAAACACATCATGGTGGGGCCAAAGGCTGGGACCGTGGGTCCCTGCCTGCCGGTCCGCCCGTGGTGTAGGACGCCTGCACATCCTCAGCACTGACAGCAGCAGCAGGCACTGCTGCTGCTACTGCTTATATTATTATTATTATTATTATTATTATTGAAAAGTTATTTCCTATGGTTTTTCACTGGTGGGGCCCACATGAACTAAATCCACTCCATCCATTGGTTCCTACAGCCCATACAAATGCGACGAGCCCAATATTGGGCATGTTTCTGGGTACAGAAATAGCAGGGTGGTTTTCAATGGTAAAGAACTGTTTTCTATGCTATGGCCCACCAGAACCTCGAATTGGTTCCATTTTTGGGCTCAATGCCTAAAATGATCTGAGGAAAAGGATGAACGGCTTGGATCAAGTATATACATCAAGGTGGGGCCTGCATGAGCAGCCCACCCAAAAGCTTCAAACCAAGATGATATTTTTATTTTCACATGGCACATCCAGACATGCATCCCACTGTCTAGTCTCCCCTCACTACACGTCCAACATCCAGGGACGCCGGACGGTGTGAATAAAACTCATTCTAAGTGGGTCCCACATGGACAACATGGATCACCATCAAGGTGGGCCACACCTCATCAACAACATAAACAAAATAATAAGAAAAAAAGAAAGAAAGAGAAGGAAAAGCACCCACCTTCCTTATTCCTCCCTAATGCTCCAAAGCTCCAATGGGGCTCCTTCAACGGTGAAGATGAGTTTTTGATGGCGGGATATGAGGGATCTAAGGTGAGAAAGGACTGGGGATCTTGGAGAGCTTGGGATGTCCAAGGTCTTGCTATAATGGTGAAAATGGAGAATGAAAAAGAGAAGAGAGAGATGAAGGAGAGAGAGAAATGATGATAGCTCTCTCTCTCTCTTAGCTAGGTAATAAGTGTTTTGGGGAAAAGGGAGTAATTATGGGCTAGGGTCATTATTGCTTTGACTAGTAATTTTGGATGGCTAAGGGTGATGTCACCCTAGCCTTGGGAAAAGTGTCATTGAGATAGGTGGGTCCCACCAAAACATAATCAATGGTCCAAATAGAGCTCGACCTATATCTTTTGATGTATAACTTGGATTGCCGCATGAGACGCGGCATTGGAACCGCAGCGACGATGCGGTTGCAATGACATAGGTCTTAGGTCAAGCCGACTCAGAATTATAGGATGACACTCAATGTCGCGTGTAATGCTATCTACGTGTCGCAAGTCACCAGAATTCGACCGAGAGGACCGCAGGAGCCTATAGAATGGTACGGGCTAGGATACGGGTCTCACACTTACCAGAACATTTTAACTCCAAGGTCACCACCATTGAAGAATGTTGGAATATAGAAGAACTAGTAGGTTCCCTACAGACTTTTGAACTACACTTCAAACCACCCACGAAATCCAAAAATATTGTTCTCAAAACCTCTAATAACATGAATACAATAGAGGAAGAAAATAGTGAAAATGAAGATGGAGATGAGGAAGTTTCCCACCTAGCTAAAAATTCAAAAATTCTTTAATAGGAACCGTGGAAGACCATACAACAACAAGGGAGCTCAACCCTACTACAAGCGCCAAACTGGTAAATTCAATAAGTCCAAAGAGCTTCAATGCTACAACTATAAAAGTTTGGTCACATCTCCTCGGAATGCCCTACAAAGAAATCTAAAGGAAAAGTTATGACAGCCACCTGGGATGACACTGACGACTCAAATTCAAATTCAGATGAGTCAAGTAGTGATGGAGACACAAAATCATTAAAGATTCTCATGGCCTCCAGCACTACAGTCAGTCCTAAAAATTTGGATAAGGAAGATGAACTTGATTGTGAGGAAATTAAAAAGGGGAGAGGAACTAGAGTTAGAAGCATAACTTTTGATAATCTGATTAAGAAAATTGAACTTCTATAATTAAAAGTTGAAAAATTAAAAAGAAAAAAATCCGAACGTAAAACTGGAAGTAAAACATTTTGATCAAACAGCAGAAATAACCAGAAAATTTACTCAAAGCAATGAAAAATTTGAGAAACTTCTAAGCATTGGAAGAAAATTCAAAAATATGACAAGCTTAGGATATGAATCGGAATCCTCCTCTACCTCATCAATGATGACAAATTCAACTACCCCAAATCAAAAAAATTCAGTTGAATGCCATCATTGTGGAAAGATAGGACATTACAAATGGGAATGTCCTATGATTAAGAAGTCTGATGTTACTTTCAAGACAAACCACAAAGTCACATCCAAATCAAATGAAAGTCGCTAAAAGAAAAATACTCTTTTGGCTCAAAGAAAATGGTTACCAAATGGTTAACACAAAACCGATACAAGTGTCATGAAAATAACTCAGACCCTTGTAACATCTGGTCCATGTAGATCAATAAGTTACCTCGACCCATCTTTTGATATATTTGGTAATGGGTCAAGTAAAGGTGAGCCATAAAATATATAAAAATAATTAAAAAAATAAATTCTTGGCTAATAACTTCTTCACTAAGTTTGATAAAAATGCCTTCAAAACTCCATATATGTCAAGTATCATACATAACTTTTGAAATACTCATGAATATTATGATACTTATCTTGAACCAGAGAAGGTTGATACACATACTGCAATTAAATGCTTATTACCTATTGATCAACCATCTCCAATGAATGGTTATTGGTTCATTTTGATCTAAAAGAAAATTCTGAGGATCTTGGCCTCTGAACATTTTGAATATTCCATGGAAGGATTTCACACTCTCAACCATACCATGGAATCCTATTTTAAATTATGAATAGTAAGAAAATTAGTTTTAAAGATCTTTTTGAGTTCTAGGAACACTTCGATAACACCGAACTTACTTTCAATACTACCGAAATCAAGTCGCATCAAGTTATCATTGCTCAGTTCTGCTTAGACTACCTCTTATTTCTTCCAAAGTTCGGTTAAAAGATTGTGAAGCCAAAGTCAGTAAAATCTAAGATATCTCTTAGTGCTTTCTCTTTACATCTCACAAACTATGATCATTTGACTTAGGTTTATCTTCTCTTAATAGGTCCTTATCATTCCACTTCATTTTCCATAGAATGGAGTCATCTTTGTCTAGAGAAAAACAGATCCAAGAAGAAACATGACATGAAGAATCAACAGGTACTAGGCATAAACTCTGCATTTCAAAATAAGGACGATCATCTGGTCAAACCAATAGACCCTCATCTCCCTAAAACTCTTAATCTTCTAGACACACTATTGATAGAAATTTTGAAGCAAAAGATTGTGTGTACAAAAATGTGGATGGGAGTTGTCTTGAAAAATTTACGGTTCAAGAAATTTCCTATTGTCAAGGAAAGTCGCCACTTTACTTTGGGGGACCTGTCAATGAAAACTTGTGCTGATTATTTTTACACAATATCTAGGGGATTTGATGGCGATGGTCGAATAATAAAATCACTCCCTATCGCATATCAATTTTTAAGGATACTATTTTGCTCCAAAACAACCTACTGAATTACAATTACACAGAACCAAAAAGGGTTGTTTTTTAAAGGAACTCACTATATGATCTATATGTGTTTGATTGGACAATCTGTGATCATGACTTCATTAAGTCAGGGATTACAAGCATCTTTTTAGAGAAGTTATTATTTGCACTTATTGTTTTAACCTATGATTTCATCGCAACATGGTCAAGAACAAAGGAAAGGAAGATGCAAAAGGAGAAACCTCATCTAGAAAAATTAGAACCTATACTCTTTATCCACATTCTACTGCCAGGGCAAAAGAATTTACCTTTGACCGATTTGTCAAGTCTAGTCTCATAGAGCCATACGGGATATCTATCTGGGATCAATGGGGTGGGATAATGTCCTTTACCTTGGAGGAGATATACAATATGATCTTGTTTATCAATTCTTGAATTCTTGTCATAATATTCAAGATGTTCCTCTGTCGATCAACATCAATTACATGAATCAAACCAAGGAGATCACTCCTTCAATGCTCGAACAACTTCTGAATCTTTCAGTTACACATACTTCACTGACTGATCAGTGCTTAAATGATCCAGGTGTCTGGAAAGAAGTGACCAAAACATTGTGTGCTAACTTAATAATTCCCAGAAATAAAAGGAACTGTCTATCTTCACTGTATCTAGACTCTACAACAAAAGTGCTTCATAATATACTAAGTACCAATGCATATCCTTGTGAAGTTTCTGGAAAAATGCTCTCACTAGTTGTTCTAATTACCCTATGTGATATCTATAGGAGAACTGAAATATGTCTACCCACTCTAATTTTGAGACAATCAATTCAAACTGTCAAAGGTATTCACCACACAAGTATTCCATTTCCAAGTGTTATCTGCAAACTTTCCAAGTTTCTACCTATGACGCCTACTTGTGAGACAATATATCTTGCAGTTTACCTTACCAAGAAATCCCTACTAAAAGCAATTAAAGTCAATCATGAATGCAAGGGTAACGAAGAAGCTTAAGACGCTCCCATAGCCACTGGCTGGGACTCTTGTCGCACTCCAATGCCTGCACTAAGTCTATTATCAGTCAGGATTGGGCGTCTTCTTCGCCAAAACGATCTTATGCGTTAACTTCTTAAAGGACAGTCAAATATAAAAGATCGCCTTCGGTAGTGCAAAAATTGACTCTCTGGGATTGAACTGCGTCTTGATGCTCTTCATCATACTGGGGAACACATCACTAAACTGCTTCTGACTCACTGTTCTTATATTCCTTCGTATGAGGGTGGATCGTCCCGATAATCTTTACTGAGTTATTACTGAATCATAGTACATTTCATTTTGGATATTTATGACCTCAAGGGTTTGTTATTATTATTATTTTTTTTGTTTATAATGGTTTATTCTACCCAATCTTGGGCTATTAATTTTGATGAATTTATGGAATTATCTTTTCTACTCATGTTAGATACTCTCTTTAGGGTCATCTTTTCTATCTAACATATGATTTGCCTGCTTATGATGATATATTTCTTTGCCTCGATGATAATCCTTATGTTTATATGGTTATATGATGTATCTGTTTTATTCTCTTACCCTATGAATTATCATCTCTATGTTATTGGAATATTTCTTTGTAAACTCTATGCCAATAACTGACAAAATGGGGGAGAAGAGACCTACCCATCAAAACCATGTTTTTTTCTTGCAGAAATTGTTTGTTTCCCTTGTTGCAAGTTATTCTTGGTAAACACTAAGGGGGAGCAGCATGATTTTGTATTACATGTCAAGTCTTGAGTTGTAAATCTATATGTTTGATATGTAATTCTTATTGTTTTGGTATGTCATTGGTATGGACCATGATACAGTCGTATGTTAGGTTGTTTTTGTCACGTAATTGACAAAGGGGGAGATTGTTAGTGCACTTATTTGCACTCATGCTTATCAATTATGTGACTAGTTGTGTCTTGTACTCAGATGAGTTCTCGACAAGTGAAGACTGGCGACGCAACTAGATCAGAAGCATCAAAGCCACTAAGCCAATACTAAGTTCATATTTTATATCCTCTAGTCTTAGCTTGTGCATATCTCAAGTTATTGAATGATTTATTGGACAAAATAGGAAAAATTTTCCACTATCAGTAGGACGAAGGTGCCATCGAATAGTACCTTTGGTAGCATCGAAGATACCTTCGGTGCTACTGAAGGGGCTCAAAACAGTCCAGCAAGCTTACAACGTTAATTCGGTGTCACCAACTGAATATTCTGGTGTCACCGACTACCACCGACGAACAAAGTTCGGTGTCACCATAAGAGACTGTTTTCTATTAGCAACTTGAGAATTTAATTCAGTACACCGATAAACAATTCAATACCACTGAAGCAAGTTCGGTGATACCGAAGGTCACTTCGATAGCACTGTAAACTAGCCACTTTGTAGCCATTTTCTATTCGTTGGAAGCTTTTGTCTATAAAATCGGCTTGTAGGAACTTGTAAAATTAGTGGAAATATGCACCATGGAGTCTCTAGTGTATCCCAAGCTTATCCTATCTCATTTAGACTCTATCCATATGAGTTTCATATTCTCTTCATTCTGATATTTCACTCCTATGAGCATTCAAAGCTCTGATTAATGAGGAACATGAACTCATGCCTTCTCTAGAGTACAAAGATCAAACTAATAGGAATATCCTTGATTCTTTGATACTCTAGAGCGTCCATAGGTTGAATCCCTTAGGAAACCCACTCATTATCCTAGATAGGAGATTCAACCAACTCGTATAACCTTGGTCAGATTTATACGTACATCTTATGAAAGGTTCTTGATCGTGAAAGCTGAGCCAACAAGTAAATCCAAGCTACGTAATTGAGGGAGCACCGGGAATCTGATTCAAGCATAAGAGCACGAAGATCTAGCAACCCGATACAAGCTACAAGAGAGAACTCTATCCGACAAGTAAGTGTCATTTTAAGAGTTCAAAAGTTTAGTCCCCTTCCTCGTGTAGGATTGAGACTAAGAGTTTGCTATCAACAAACTCGATTAGGTTCCTAGTGTGGGACCTTGGCTAGTGGGCATAAAAGTAGGTGCCTTGTGTGAGACCTTGGCCGGTGGGCCTAAATGTAAGTGCCTTGTGTGGGACCTTGGGCGGTGGGCCTAAACGATAGGTGCCTTGTGTTGGACCTTGGCCAGTGGGCCAAAACGTAGGTTCTAGGTGTAGGACCTTTGCTCTTGCAGAGAGCAAAATTGTGTCCTTAGTGTAGGACTGTAAAGGTTATTGGTGAACCTATTTAAAACCATTGATAGTGAAATCCGGTGCAATCTGTGATTGAGTGTGGATGTTGGGAGTGGAGTAGGCACATATCCAAACCATTATAAATGCTTGTGTTTGGAATAGTCATTTGTGCATCTGTTTAATCATGCTTATATATGCTTGAATGTTAATTTTGTATACATGATTGAATGGATGTTATTCATTGATAGGAAGCACGTTCCACACACAATCCCACAACACTAGGCTAGTTATTTTATCCGCATATCTCTAATAGCCTTTATGATTGGATCCTCTAACTGGCTTGGAAGCCATTAGAGTTATATTGCCTTACTTGCTTTAAATTGAATAATCATTTAAGTTAGGCAATCAAGTTTTTAAATAAGCAAAAATAATTAAAAAGTCCTATTCACCCCTCTCTAGGGCATTACCTTATATTCATTCTTCAGTATCAGTGGTGTAAACAGCAATTTCATCCTTATCTTTTATTGATTAAATTTTGCAAAAGTTAGTTGGTCATTCCTAAGATCTCTTCCTGGACGCGTACTCGGGCTACAACCAGATTGAGATAGCCCAGAAGATTAGGAGAAGACTACATTTACATGCCCCTTTAACACCTTTACTTATCAAAGGATGTCATTCGGGCTATGTAATGCTCCTCCAATGACATTCCAAATATGCATGCTTAGTATTTTTTCAGATATGGTTCGGTAGTTTCTAGAAGTGTTCATAGACGACTTCTCTATTTTTGGTAGTACATTTGATGAGTGCCTTAAGTACTTAAATTTGGTTTTGATAGGGTGTGAAGAGAAAACCCTTATTTTGAATTAGAAAAAGTGTCCTTTCATTATTCAAAAGGGAATTGTCCTTGGACGTGTGATCTCATCCAATGGATTTGAGGTGGACAAGGAAAAAATAGACTTGATTACTGATTTGCCAGCTCCTAAAAGAATACATGATATTTACTCCTTTTTTAGGTCACATTGGATTTTATAGGAGGTTTATTAAGGATTTCAATCAATTTTATAGACCATTTAGTAAACTCCTTGAAAAGGATGTCCCATTATTTTCACTGACCATGCGACGCTCAAATATCTTCCTTCAAAGAAGGATGTTAAATCTCATCTTTTGATATAGATCCTCCTACTCCAAGAATTTGACTTAGTGATACGAAATAAGGAGTAATGAATGTATTAACACACCATTTGTCCCAACTTGTCCACTTGAATTCCATTGAGATTTTTCAATCCATTGGATGTCACAAGATAAGAAGAGTTTTTTAGCCAATGTACATAGCTTTTTCTAGGATGACTCATATTTGTTTAAATATTTTTCTGACCAAATCATTAGGAGATGTATTCCAAACAATGAATAATCTTATGTTATCTCCTTTTGTTACTCACAAGCTTATGGAGGTAATTTTTTTGGCAAAGAAAACCACTGTTAAGATTCTTCAATGTGACTTTTATTGGTTAATTATGTTTGAAGATACCCATGAGTTTTGCAAGGTATGCGAACGATGCTAAAAAATGGGAAGAATGTCCCAAAGAAACATGATGCCTGAAAATTTGATTCTAAACATAATTTTTTTTTTATTTTGGGGTATTGATTTTTATGTGACATTTTCCCCCATCTTCTGAACATCTTTGCATTCTCCTAACTGTAGATTATGTATCAAAATGGGTGGAGGCGATTTCCTACATAACTAATGATCACAAAATAATTTTATGGTTTTTAAAAGAAAATATTTTGTCAAGATTTACAATGAGATCCATTATCGGCGATAGTGGTTTGCACTTTTGTAACATGACATGTGAGAAATTATTGAAGAAATATGACATTACATAAGTGGCTACACCCTATCATCCACATATGAGTGGTCAAGCTGAAGTTTCAAATAAGGAAATCACACAAATTTTAGAGAAAATTGTGAATTCAGAAAATAAGGATTGGTCTTTGAGACTAAATGACATGTTGTTGACTTGTAGGACTGCATTCAAAACCCATATTGAAATGTCTCCCTATAAACTTATCGCTAGGAAAGCTTGTCACTTACTAGTGGAATTAGAAATTAAGGCATATAGGGTCATAAAGAAGTTTAATTTTGATATTGACAAAGATAGCACATTGCGTAAACTCCAAATTGTGGAGTTAGAAGAAATTATGAAAGATGCGTATGACAATGCAAGAATATATAAAGAGAGAATGAAGGTGTTCCATGACAAGAACATTTTCATAAAACCGTTTGAGCCAAATCAGAAAGTTCTTTGTAAAAATCTTGTCTCCATATCTTTCTTAGAAAATTGCGATCCAAATGGATTGACCATTTCATAAAGAAGAATGTTTATCCATATGGTGTTGTGGAAGTTGTAAATCTCACAAATGGTAATGTGTTTAAGGTAAATGGACAAATGTTGAAACTGTTTGTGAAAAAAAATTCTTTTAAGGATGTGTCGATACCTATTGAAGATCATGTGTATATGATTGATCGCCTAGTTTGATGGAGATCATTTCCCTTGTTTTCTTAGGGCTTAGTTTTCTCTGGTAGAGTAGGATGTTTAGTTTTTATTTTTATTTTTAAATTTGTTGAAGCAACAATCGATGAAGTTTACATTCCGTATATGTCACCCTTCAAGTATTTTCTCACCCACTCCACTTTATTTTGTTGCTCTCATGATGCTTATATTGCATAAATTTCAAAGATTGAGGATAATGTAGAAGTTAGGTTGGGGTTGGGGTTGCCATTGGAAAAATCTTCCATTTGTTCTTAATTGTGAATTCCTTGAGCTGTTTTATTTATTTATTTATTTATTTTTAGAACTTTATGGAAGATGATTTTTGTAATCTCTGGTGTTTTTAAAAGATAATCTGAGAGTTTAAATGATAAGACACCTAGTGTTACGGATTTTTTTAAGCTTAGATGCTACTTACTCAATAGATTTCAAGGTCGAGTTTAGTTTAATAATTTTTAATTTGAAACTTTGAACATTGATTGAGTCATGAATATAACATGTCATATAGATCTTGGCCTTAAGTAGTGAAGCCATGACTTGGCCTTCTTCATGAGAGAGAATGGAAATAACTTTAGTCTAATCACATTAAGAGGAGCATGGTTAAAGTGTATGGTTGCAACAATCTCTTCAAACTCTTTTATGTGCAAGTATGGACTTTCTAAATCAAGTACATGAAATTTATGAGTAATTGGATCACCCCTGGTTTAAAATCTACGTTTTCTGCATTAGTTGGGAAAATCACGTAGGAAGGTGTACTTTTTCTCACCAGTTATAAATAATTACGTAATGTCTGACCCGGTGGAACATGGTGTACCTCATTCTCTTCGTGCACCATTCTAACCAGTGGTATGTTACACATAGGATTCTCATTAAAGTATTGTTTATTTTTTACCATATTTTCAGATGATGTTTCAGGACTATTTTGGTATTTTCTAACTCATCAATGGATTGGAAGCCCGTTTACCAAACTTCCTTCACTCATAAGTCTTAATGAATGACCCTTTACCCACTTGGGCATGAACCACATGAACCATAATTCTAACCCTAAGTCGTAAATCCTACAATTAAGAAAGCAAGTAGAGGGAGTGAGGAAGGATGTTACTGGTAGGGAAGAATTAGACTTGAAGATCCTACAAACAAAGACAATTAGCCGATGTTAGTAATGTTAGGAAATCTGAAATAGCACGAACCCTAAAAAAAATTCAAAATTAGAAAACTTAAAAACCCTAGTTTTGAAAAATAGAAAAAGCTAACCTAAAATAGAAATCAAACTAGGAAACTATAAGACACGACCCGAGTGCATGTGTGTGTGTGCGCATTTCGTTTCTCTTGTTCCTGCCGTCCTACCGGTCGAATCCCGGCGACCCACGACCCTCAGATAGTGTTTGCGGTCATCCTTAAGTCTGGTCATGTAGACCCGACTTGGATAGAGCCGAAACCTATGTCATCTTGTTCGCATCGTCGTTGCGATTCCGAAGCCGCGTCTTGTGTGTCCATCCGATGTGTGGATCATAAGTTGTATGCATCCCATTTTCTAGCCCTTGATCATGATCATGTAGCCCACCTAGGGATGGTGCACATGTTTGTTGAGGCACAAAAAATATATCTCATTGCAGTGGTCAGAGAATTCCAGGATACAGATCTTTTCCAGGGTTGCACGATCTGTATTTCGGTAAAAATCATGTCCAGGGGTATTTTGGTAAAAATCATGTCTGGGGGTATTTTGGTAAAAATCATGTCCAGGGGTATTTTGTTAAAACTCAGCTCTGGGGGTATTTTGGTAAAAATCCATGTCTGGGGGTAGTTTAGGTATTTTGGTAAAAATCCATGTCCAAGGGTAGTTTACGTATTCCAGTAAAAGGCATCAAAAAGGGTGTTTTGGTAATAAAGAGTGTACAAGTGTCATTTTAATGGAAAGAGGTTGTACACCACCATTTAAGGGAGAGCTTGGTGGACACCGTTGTTTAAGAGAAGAAGATGTACATATGTGAAGGGATAAGTGGTGGTGATCACCACTCTGTAAGAGGATGGGGCCTATAAATACCCCTCCCCTGCCTCATTTGGTGGGATTGGATCAGTTGGTGGGCCAGGAGAAGAAGGAGACAAGAGAGGGAGAGACATAAGGAAGTGAAAGGGAGAAGAATGTAGAGAGAGAGAGAGAGGGCTTTGTGCGCTGATGGAGTGTGCGAAGCACAATGCGGGTTCAGCACAACGCTCTCCGAAGAGAGCAGTTCCGCACAAAGCCATCTTTAAAGGACCTCTGCACTAAGGCATCTTTAAAGTAGTTCCGCACAAAGCCATCTTCAAAGGACCTCCGCACATAGGCATCTTCAAAGCAGTTCCACACAAAGCCTCTCTGCACAACAACATCTTCAAAGCCTCTCCGCACAACAGCATCTCCGCACGAAGCATTCTGGAGAAACTCTTTCGGTCTCGCGTAAACAGAGGAAGAAGGCCATTTGCCTTTCACTGTGTTGCTGGTGAGGTCCATTATAGCTGTCTCTTGAGAGATCTACACCGTCCACCGTCTTCCTCCCAGAATTTCGACTGTGAATGTCCAGTTTTGGTCCTCCGATGATGTGGCCCACCGAGATAATCAAGCTGCAACGGCAACCAAACGGTCCTCTTTCGATCACTGCAACGATCATATGAATGAGCATGGTCGCCAAGGATCAACATGGTTTCGAATGGTTTTTCTCCCTCTGCCTGATGGACAGTTCAGATCCATCTTCTGCTACATGGTGGTGGCCCACAACGAGTGAACAGAGCCTCTATTTCGCAAAAAACCATTTAGGAAGGACCCTTTTTGGAGTGAAATTGGTGAGACCCGTGAGGTTATCTACTCCGCCGTTCATCCTATGTTTAACGGTTAAGATTTCACAAGAGTTTGCATGGCGGCAAAAGGATACCTAGGCGAGGGTAATACCTACCCTCTGAAGTGAATGAACGGCTCAGATCATTCAATGGAGCAGTGCGTGAGCCCCACTACTCAAAACCGACGGACACAGTGAAGACACTGTTGCATTTTCAAATTTGAGAAGAAAGAGTCGGTCAGCGTGCACTGACCGACTTTGGGAAATTCCATGCACGGCCGATACACTTGTGCACCATGTACATGCAATGTATATGTGGGGTCCAGCATGATGTTCTTGAGAAATCTTCTCCGTCCATCCGTTTTGTCAGCTCATTTAACACGTTGAGACTGAATTTGAAGCATATCCAAATATTAGGTGGGCCCAGATCAGGATTTCAGGGGCTGATCTATCAGTTTGGCATTTCCACAGAGATTCAAGAGAGGAAGTTTGACATGTATGGCTAATTTGTGGTCCCAAGGCTGTATAGAAGGTTTCAAGCCAATCGAATGGTGAAAACCCTGTAATCTTATATTCTAGGTGACTTTTTAGGCCCATTTGACTGAACAACCTAATTTTCTCGGATCCTGGCCGTGTAAATTCATTGGTCTTAGTCCCCTAATTGCCTCTGCGCCACACTTCAACGGACCATTCCACATTTCAAGGAGGATTCAAGGAAGGATGCTCAGAACTGATCTTCAAGCCTGCATAACCCCATCTCCTTGGAGATTGATTGATCGATTCAACATTCCTCCTAAGTCCTAGGAGATGACTGAAGCAACCGTCGAAATGCTACCAAAATTGCCATCGGACTGTCTTCTATTGCATTCGTTGCTTTGATTGATTGTACTTTCTTTTCAGAATCAAGGGAATCCGAGGATGTAAATGAACTCAGAATAAATGTGATCATTGTTCTCTCATTCTTTCTTTGTTATCATTGAATAAATCCCCCAAAACAAATGCTTTTGTTTTCTTGTCGAAACAAAATGGCGACTCTGCTAGGGAATTATTATTCGATGGTAACTTAGAAAATATTCATAGAATATTTATCACTTTTTGGCGTCTATATAGACGCCAGAATGGCCACTCTTAGTGGGAACATCCTCCCCTTCATCTCTAAAAAACAAAGTATGATTTTATTTAATAAATTAACTAACATTCTGTTCTGAAATCATATACCGCAACGATCTTTCTCCCAACTAATATAGTTGTTTACTTCACATCCAATAGACTTTTGCCAAAAAATGTTTCAGAGAAGATCAAATCAGCTTTGATCAAAGACAAATAATGCCAAAACGATGACAGTTTCTAAAGAGAGCTAGCTTCTTGTACAGGAGCAATTTAAACATCAGTTAGTCATCATATGTCTACGGAAGAGGGACTGTGTTGTGTGGATTCCACACGTGGCCAGTTAATTGATCGAACAGAGAAAGGGTGGTGCGCTTGTGAATCTTCCAAGACTGGAAAAAGGAAACATATGTAGTCAGCTGTTGATTCAATTGTAGCATATCCAATAGATGAAATATTGTATTGGCACAATGCTATAAAAAGGGAGTTGAATGATATAGCTGAAGAGGCAAGAAAGATATAACTTTCAGGAGATTTCTCTGATTTATCAACTTTCGATGAGAGGTTACAATTCATTGCTGAAGTATGCATCTTCCATGGCAGTGCTAAGGATAAGGTCATATTCCCAGCGGTAGATGAGGAATTATTGTTTGCTCAAGAGCATGCTGAAGAAGAAAGCCAATTCGACAATTTTAGAAATTTGATAGAAAGCATTCAGAGTAATGGAGCCAATTCAAATTCAGTTGATTTTCATACAAAGTTGTACTCACATGCTAACCAAATAATGGGCATCATACAGAAACACTTTCATCGCGAGGAAGTTGAGGTTCTTCCTCTTGCTTGTGGGCATTTCAGTCCTACAAAACAGCGAGAGCTTCTGTATGAAAGCTTGTGTGTGATGCCACTGAAATTGGTAGAACGTGTCTTGCCATGGCTGGTAGGATCACTTAGTGAAGAAGAAGCGAGGTCTTTTCTTCAAAATACGAATTTAGCAGCTCCAGCATCTAATGCCACACTGGTTACACTTTTTCTAGCTGCGCATACAAGGGTCGTGCCCGGGGTGTTTCCAAATCAGGAAGGTTCATATGTTTATCTTCAAGTGCAATCAGTGATTGTCCGATAAAGAAACTGAATGAAATTAAAGTATGTATCAATCAGCCATTATGTGCATGTTCTTCTCGATTGTACATACATGAAGAGACATCATTTCTTCAAGAAGAGACATCGTTTCTACTAGGTAATGTCGAAAGCAGTTTCTGCTTCTGTAACATCCCGGATTTTTGCCAACCTGGAATTAGACGTCCTTAGGCGATGGGTCAATCCTAACACAGGTTTAACTTCCCAGACGCTCAATTAAAGCCTCGAATCCCTTTTTAAACCATTTTCTTCACAAATCCCACCCTTCACTACCTTGTGCTTTCAATTTTTCAAAGCACTTTCGCCCTAGACACTATCTTAAACTAGCTAAGTAGTATAACTTGGATCACTTTATATACAAACTACAAAGGACTAAGTACCACCTCAGACAGAAATCTTACAGGATTAAATCCTTTAGAAATTAGGCGAGATTTAGCTAGTGTTAAACTAGTGTGCCTGTGAAATTAGCACCAATCGCTTTAAATACGATCTGCAAGACCCAAAACTTGCAAAAACATTGACTCTAGGTTACCCTAAAGTTTAGGATCAAACTCATTACCCGGCTACTCTCGGGAATGACTTGAAACTTCGTATTAGGTCTAGACCGCACATCGGAAGTCCGATTAACACGAAGTTAAGGAACTAGGACCGCCTCACTGGGCTTGACAATCATCTCAAAAATCAGGTCCAGCCGATGTCCCACAGACATTCGTTTGGATCCGGAGCGAGGGAGTGTGAAAAACACTATTCCCTTTACAAAATAAATATCTGGAATAGTGATCTGGCACCATTCACTTGCGCATCAGTATTAAGCAACCAGACCGTCAGAATCAGACTAAATTACACCCTCGGATTAAGAAAAATTTCAGGAACATTTACATGTACTTAGAATTTCGGATCGTGGCCCACTGACCGTTGAATTGAAAGTGGTTCGCCACGTGCGATCTGGGAATCCGATTGAGTCAAAAACGTAATCCCACATAGATCCATGTGTGGTGATTTTAAGTCTGACGTTTGGCTCAAGGAGGGCCCACCAGAACCTCTCTTTTGAGCTGAAAAAGTGACGAAGTACCTATATTAGTAGTAACCCTTGAACATGAGTCTATTTCGGTGAGCTTTGAGACTATATAAGGACCTTAAACCCTCTCTCATGGCAGCCATACGAATTTGGGATTTGAGAGAGGTAAAAGAGAGAGAAAGTGAGGGAGAAGTGGGAGAATCTCCCTACTATCGTTCCCTGCCACCACACGGGCTGCACCATCCCTTTCTTGACGCTTTTCCCGGCGTTTCCGGCGTCGTTTCTAGGTAAAAACCCTAAACCTAATCTGTTTTGGGGTTTAGACTATTGTAGGTTGTGAAATAACTAACCTATTTCGTTCTATAGGTTGCCAAACTGCCGTATACGGAAGCTAGACAAACCTATCATTCCGTTGCGATTCTACGACAAAAGGTGCGGACTTTAGATGTATAGGTTATGGTTTTCAACGCTTTCAATGTTAGATAATGATATATTCATGATCTGCATGCAATTGCACATGTACAAAGTGCTTTCTGTTTTCTGTTTCGATTAAAGATGTAGATTATGAAATTTTACATATTCTAGGTATTTGTAGAAAATACCGTATACATATAAATTTTGGAAATGTGTTTGACATGATTAATTGTTGTATGAATATATGATATATGGATAAAATACTAATTTGGCGAAAGGATTCGTCCAAATACATGTTCTACTAATATACACTATGTATGTAGAAATACTATATTGTAGAAAGTACCGTATACGTATGTATTTGGAGATGTGTTTGCCATGATTATTTGTTGTATAAATATATTATACATGCGTAAATTACTAGTTTGGCGAAAGGGTTCGCCCTAATACATGTTTGCTAACATACACTATGTATGTTGGAATAGTGTATTCTAAGTGTTTGTTGAAATGACTAAGTAAATATGGATTTATGATTTATGTTTGTCATGTGTATTGAATGTAAGAACATGATTGAAATGTACTAGTCAACCCCTTGACGAATGGATTTGCCCTAAATCACGCCACGGTCACTACACTACATATGTTAAAGTGGGTAGTCCAAGTGTTTATGGAAATGACTGAATGAATATAGAACTTGGACCCATGCTTGCCATGACTATCCGTCGTGGGTGCACGCGTGTTATAATTGGGGTAGCTCCCTAGTAGAAGGATTTGGCCTAATACCTATGTGATCAACATATGTCATGTATGTGATGTATGTAGTTCAAGTGTTTCTTGAAATGTCTGAATGAGTAGTAGTTAGCAAATTGTAATGTATAAGGGTGTTGAGATATGATTCTCAACCTCTTTTAAGTATGTGTATGATCTCCTTTGATAGTTGTGTGATTAGGAATTGAACATGTACAAACTCATGCTTGTGTTGTGATTCATAACATGCTCAACTGCTTTTTGATTTTAACTATGTAATGCATATGTTTAAATTTATATTTACGTTGTATGATCCGTCATGGGTGATGGGGGAGCGGAGCAACGAGTGCGTGCAACAGCCCTGGCAGCCCTAAACGGATAATACCAGACTTTGATTGTATGATTTGAATCCTGATCCATTACTGTTTTATCTATCTGCAATTGATTGTGGTTGGGGCTATGATTATAGTCCAGATAATCGGTACCAGAATTGAATTCATGGCTGAGTTTCATTTGCCACGTGAGATGTGTTCAACGAACCCGAGTCGTACTTCGGTTGACGATAGTGGTTGGCCACGCGAAGTGCTTATGCACTTCATGTCGTTCAACTTGTTGTGCGCTCGAGCTAACCGAGCTCGTCAAGTAACCCGATCCGTCTTATGTATGTTCACCATGTTTGTATGCTACTGCTTGAACCTAGGGTACCAAACTTACCAGTGAAATCCCTTTTAACCATGGCACCTCGATCCGCTAAGACTCATGAGCCGGACATGGTGGTATGGGACACCGTGGTCGAGCTGTCGGCCTACGCTGGGGTTACGTGTCTCCCCGTAGTGACCATTGAGCAACCAACTCGTGAGCCGAATACGGTGGTATGGGACACTGTATTCGAGCTGTCGATACTTACGGCGAGAGCCGAGTACGGTGAGACCTGTACTCGTGCTGACGGGCGACGAGTCCTCTGTAGTATCTTCGAGTATACTCCAAGGTCTGTGATTGGTGATGAGTCTTTCACAGCAACTAGAGTATGAGTGGAGCCGAGTACGGTGAGACCTGTACTCGTGCTGACGGCTAGTGATTGAGCCGAGTATGGTGAGACCTGTACTCGAGCTGACGGTCAGCAATTGAGCCGCATGCGGTGAGATCTGTATCCGTGCTGACGGGTGACGAGCCCTTTGTGATGCCTTCGCTATGCCTCTCAAACCATAATATCGTATGAGATTAACTAGGATTGACGACCCTAGAATGGATCATGTTTGGGAATGATACAAGGGAGGTACCTTAGTTTCCCAATAGTGCTGTTTGAAACGGACTAATAACAACTCGAAAATCATGCGCATCATTGCACCGCATGTGCCAAGTAGATGTGGAGCACTGAGGGAGTTATGCATTCGCGAACGTAAGATGATGTCGCATGAGGGTGGTTTGGCAAGGGCATACATCATGTCATTTCATACTTGCATTAAATAAGAGTAGTTAGAATTGTTTGATTGTACTGCTTTATCATTACTGCTTGACTGAGTTGATAACATGTTAACCTATGCTTTACTGTTCCACTGAGTTGATCACTCACTCCCACGTTACGGGACGGTGTTTGCAACACCAACCAGATTTGTTGAGTTTCAGGTGTTGGCGATGCTTATGAAGCAGAGCCGAACTACTACTATGATGATGAGGAGTTCTCCTACAAATAATCTCTGACAGGTCTATGAAGACCTGGTATTGTATTGACGGGGCTACGGTACTTGGGATAGGAGACATTACACTTCCTCACATTTGGTATATTTTAGAACTGTACTTGTAATTATTTAACCTGGTAATGTTATCACACTCTAGAGGCTCATCATAGTTTATATATTTTATCTATCTATCACAGTCTTCCGCTTGCAAATTTAACTGTCTCTGGAGTATGATATGCTGTTTTGGCTTAATCTCACTCATTTTCAATGCACGAATACAGTCAACATTCAATCATCATTCATTTTGTTGCATAAGTGATGTTCTGGAACTCGGGAGTTGAGTTTATGCTCGACCCCCGATTTTCAGGGCGTTACAAGATGGTATCAGAGCATGATTTGGATTAAACCGGACCTGGGTTATGGTCACACGACGCACACTGACGCACTTTGACTTAGGAGGGAGCGATGGAACATAGAAATAGTCATAGGTATTCCGATTTCGCCAATCGGCAAAGTTCACTAAAGTCGAACGCCGAAATCAAGTCCGTATTCAACCATGGTCGCACGGGTCGACCTTAAAACATTCCTAGGTCGTCTATTAAAGAGTCTAGATTACCCTAACCGTTGAAAATAGATAGAATACGGGATAAATGTGATGGAGATAACTACTCCGAATCCTCGGAGCTTCTCTGGACTCCTCACAGAGACTTCTCAAATCCACGAGGAAAGAAAGCAAAAAATAGAAATAAATTCTAATAAATTCAAAACTGATTAATGAATGACTAAAAACGAGTTCACAACCCTTTAAATAAGGATACCAGGTAATGGGAAAGAAATTAGGAACAAACTACAACTAAAACTTCTAGAATCCGCGACTTACTTTGGGTCGTGATGTCTACTAGTGGGTAAAGTTTTCGGTAAAAAATAGTAAGTGTCCTAAACGACTTCACCAAACCGTTCTCCTAATTATTCTAAGACCTTTGCATGATGGGCGTAACTCTTAAAGCTCGACCGATGAAGAGTAATTAAACAAAAACTACTATTTTGGCAAAACGAAATTGAAGCGTGGAAATAACCGTCAATCGGAGGGTTTTCTCGTAATTTCGGCCTGCACAACCACGTATAGCTGGGTTGGTTGGCTTCATTAGCTCGTTCTACCCCAAATTCATATATTTTACGTCAGATAACTCATTCCGGATTGCAAGATATGTCTGATTGTCCCGAAAATACCCGAAATGGAGCAAATCGGAGTCGGGGGTCTCCCCACTTAAATATGACGGGACCCAGGGTTGAACCAGGGTGTTTCTGACACCCTGGGAGCATGCTGAACAGGGCCCCACCTCGGCGGTGCGGTTCCGGCCAAGGCGGACCGCGGTCCGGTGGCCCATCTGGGGTGGGTCCAGGGCTGGGGTTGGTTGGCCCGACCTCCCCTACCCCCTGGCACGTGCAATTTTGGCAAATGATTGGGATTTTGGGGGCTGGAGCACCCCACTCTCTCATTTCACCCTTCCAAGCCCTCCAACTTGTTGTTTCTCTCTCCAATCTCCCTCTCAATCCTACATTCCACCTTTTTCGACCACCATACATCCTCCTCCAACGTTTACAACATAACCTACTCCTTACCCTCTCCATTGTCTCTCATTTGAGCACTTACATGCCTCATTTGGAACTCAAATTCGGGTAAGCTCTCAACCCATCCCATCTACTCATTTTCCTCCTTCAATCCCTGTCCGTTGGGGCCTTTACAATCTTTGTTGAGGCTCAAACTCATGGAGGAACAAACCTCCAACCCTTACTTTCTCTCCCCTTCACTTTTCATTCACTTTCCATGGCCCTATTCGAATTGATTACGACCATTTTCTCGATTTCATGGGGTTTGGGTGCATCCCATGTTTTCCAATACCATATTTGGAGTATAGGCAGTTAAACGTAAATCCCAGAATTTTCTTTCAAATTACACTTCGAAATTCCTCATCGTGGGATATGGAAATCCCATCTCACACTTTCCAACACATGGCTCATTTTCCAAAGCCTATACCATTAATTTTAATCCCCTCCCACCCTCCTACCAAACATGCCATTTCCAATCCCAAAGTAGAATTAGTAATGCAGTCCCATTTAATATAACTTAAGACTACTGGCCAAATAGTGTTGAAGTGATAAAGTCCCTTAGTATACATTAACCCACCGCACTCTGATAGCTTAAGCTTTTAGAGTAAATAGTTGTTTGACAAATAGACCTTTGGAACTTGGACCTAGGGCAGTGCTCCTAGATTTCGACAGACCTGACCGTAGAGGAAATCCAACAAATTAATAATGTGAACCTTAGGATCTTCTTAGCTGGTATGAGCATATGTGAAATGCTCGTGCGTAGTTAAATTCGAGTTCCGGCAACCCAATTCCAATCAGACAACTTTGACCTTAGGCGATAAAATAATTTCTTTATTAGAAAGGGTATAAAATCATCTGGTGTATAAGCATAGACTTTAGATTACAACTAGTGAATTACCGTTGCTCATAAGTTGAGCCTAGGCTGCTGATTAGACTAAGAAATGTAAACAACTAACAATGCTAAGATGATTGAGTGATAGACGTAGTTAGTTGGCTTGAATAGGTTGGAGCGAGACCCCATTCCGTTGTTGAATCCCCTTAATACTTTAGGCTTCCTTAGTAACTCTTAGAGAGTTTGTTTGACGTAGAAACTATTCACGATTAGAGAAAACCTATATATCCCTTGGATTCAATGTTAAGTCCAATCAATACGTCCCTTAGAATTTCCTTCTCAAGGACTTAGTACAATCGGGAACACGGAGTAGAGAAACTACATATAAGCGAAGTATTCGCGGTTTGAATTGAATTCTCAATCGTGGTAGTTACCAATGAACTCTATGCTCTGATCAAGCAGAAGGTCGGGATCAACTAGGATTAAGAACTTATACGACAATTTTCTGTCTTCGCGAGGCAGAAGGTCCATGTATCCGACTCAGACCCACTACACAACCTTTATTCCGTGTTGGACGAACCACTTGCAACCAAAAGTTATAACTTCGTCTTTGAAGAGTATTAGGAGTATATAGCCGATAGAGACTTTGCCTTTTAGGCCCAAAGAATTACCCAAGTGGGCAACAAATAGTTAGGAATTAGGTCCCAAGTCGCTTGCTATGTCGGCATACATATTATGTTTATGACCGTAGAAAGATAGCATGCCATTAAACTAGACATGATTAAATAGGATAAGTCTGGGCCGCGATAAAACCCCTTGGTAGGATTAGGCATCTTGCCACAAACTCACACCCGCCCTTGAAATCTACCACAACACCCATCCGTGATAGCCCCTTTCTATAATCCTAGGTACCAAGACAGATATAGTGGGAGACCGCATTTCATTTCATGTCAAGGATAAGTCTTAAATTACACCTTGTTCCGACATACGGATCAGGACATAGCTCTTGAGCCTTGAGGGTGAAAATAAAATTTTAAGGGGGGTAGAACATGATGAACCCGCTCTAGTTAGGTCACCTAATACACCTCTTTGACCTGGGTGGCGCAGCGGAAACATGGTGGACCCTACCCCACTGGCCCAGGATCGAAACGGTGCTCGTTGAGTACGAACATTATAGAAGCCCTAGCAAGTTCTACTATAAGGAACCGTTTTAGGATGATCTAGTACGATTTGATTCACCATTTCCTTTGACATAAATAATAACGATGACTCTCTTAGACTAAGACCTAAAGGGCAACCTTAGAAATAGACAATTTTAACCTTCCTGTGGTGGACATTCCCTACGTCTCTAGAGTGATCGGACTACGGAGTTACTGACATCTACAACTGCGAATTTTTCGCGGCTTGACCCAATTCCCAATCCTGGGTGACTACCGATGGACTCTCTGCTGACGAGCGGACGACCAGGATCCACTAGGATTCGGAAGGGATATGATGAGCTTCCTACCCTGGCCCGGTAGATGATCGATGTATCGGGATCGAGCCCACTATTATCGTCTCTCCGTGTTAGTCAAACAAAGAAAACAACTATCTTACTTTAAATTGTAGGGAATTATCGTCGAGACTCCAAATAGGTAAAGAAATAAATGGTAGCAAACCATCAGGGTATGAGAAATGGATAAAGAATTAAGTTTTAAGGGGGGTAGACTAAAATGAACCAGCTGGTATATACCCTACCACGCGTAGAAACTTGGAATCAATAAGTCTTAGGCAAATGAAATAATAGAAATCTTCCCTTATTACCCTTACCCAATTTCGGAGATGAAATTTTGTTTTAAGGGGGGTAGATTGTAACATCCCGGATTTTTGCCAACCTGGAATTAGACGTCCTTAGGCGATGGGTCAATCCTAACACAGGTTTAACTTCCCAAACGCTCAATTAAAGCCTCGAATCCCTTTTTAAACCATTTTCTTCACAAATCCCACCCTTAACTACCTTGTGCTTTCAATTTTTCAAAGCACTTTCGCCCTAGACACTATCTTAAACTAGCTAAGTAGTATAACTTGGATCACTTTATATACAAACTACAAAAGACTAAGTACCACCTCAGACAGAAATCTTACAGGATTAAATCCTTTAGAAATTAGGTGAGATTTAGCTAGTGTTAAACTAGTGTGCCTGTGAAATTAGCACCAATCGCTTTAAATACGATCTGTAAGACCCAAAACTTGCAAAACATTGACTCTAGGTTACCCTAAAGTTTAGGATCAAACTCATTACCCGACTACTCTCGGGAATGACTTGAAACTTCGTATTAGGTCTAGACCGCACATCGGAAGTCCGATTAACACGAAGTTAAGGAACTAGGACCGCCTCACTGGGCTTGACAATCATCTCAAAATCAGGTCCAGCCGATGTCCCACGGCCATTCGTTTGGATCCGGAGCGAGGGAGTGTGAAAAACACTATTCCCTTTACAAAATAAATATCTGGAATAGTGATCTGGCACCATTCACTTGCGCATCAGTATTAAGCAACCAGACCGTCAGAATCAGACTAAATTACACCCTCGGATTAAGAAAAATTTTAGGAATAATTACGTGTACTTGGAATTTCGGATCGTGGCCCACTGATCGTTGAACTGAAAGTGGTCCGCCACGTGCGATCTGGGAATCCGATCGAGTCGAAAACGTAATCCCACATAGATCCATGTGTGGTGATCTTAAGTCTGACGTTTGGCTCAAGGAGGGCCACCAGAACCTCTCTTTTGAGCTGGAAAAGTGACGAAGTACCTATATTAGCAGTAACCCTTGAACAGGAGTCTATTTCGGTGAGTTTTGAGACTATATAAGGACCTTAAACCCTCTCTCATGGCAGCCATACGAATTTGGGATTTGAGAGAGGGAAAAGAGAGAGAAAGTGAGGGAGAAGTGGGAGAATCTCCCTACTATCGTTCCCTGCCACCACACGGCTGCACCATCCCTTTCTTGACGCTTTTTCCGGCGTTTCCGGCGTCGTTTCTAGGTAAGAAACCCTAAACCTAATCTGTTTTGGGGTTTAGACTGTTGTAGGTTGTGAAATAGCTAACTTATTTCGTTCTATAGGTTGCCAAACTGCCGTATACGGAAGCTAGACAAACCTATCATTCCGTTGCGATTCTACGACGAAAGGTGCGGACTTTAGATGTATAGGTTATGGTTTTCAACGCTTTCAATGTTAGATAATGATAGATTCATGATCTGCAGGCAATTGCACATGTACAAAGTGCTTTCTGTTTTCTGTTTCGATTAAAGATTTAGATTATGAAATTTTACATATTCTAGGTATTTGTAGAAAATACCGTATACATATAAATTTTGGAAATGTGTTTGACATGATTAATTGTTGTATGAATATATGATATATGGATAAAATACTAATTTGGCGAAAGGATTCGTCCAAATACATGTTCTACTAATATACACTATGTATGTAGAAATACTGTATTGTAGAAAGTACTGTATACGTATGTATTTGGAGATGTGTTTGCCATGATTATTTGTTGTATAAATATATTATATATGCGTAAATTACTAGTTTGGCGAAAGAGTTCGCCCTAATACATGTTTGCTAACATACACTATGTATGTTGGAATAGTGTATTCTAAGTGTTTGTTGAAATGACTAAGTAAATATGGATTTATGATTTATATTTGTCATGTGTATTGAATGTAAGAACATGATTGAAATGTACTAGTCAACCCCTTGACGAAAGGATTTGCCCTAAATCATGCCACGGTCACTACACTACATATGTTAAAGTGGGTAGTCCAAGTGTTTGTGGAAATGACTGAATGAATATAGAACTTGGACCCATGCTTGCCATGACTATCCGTCGTGGGTGCACGCGTGTTATAATTGGGGTAGCTCCCTAGTAGAAGGATTTGGCCTAATACCTATGTGATCAACATATGTCATGTATGTGATGTATGTAGTTCAAGTGTTTCTTGAAATGTCTGAATGAGTAGTAGTTAGCAAATTGTAATGTATAAGGGTGTTGAGATATGATTCTCAACCTCTTTTAACTATGTGTATGATCTCCTTTGATAGTTGTGTGATTAGGAATTGAACATGTACAAACTCATGCTTGTGTTGTGATTCATAACATGCTCAACTGCTTTTGTGATTTTAAGTATGTAATGCATATGTTTAAATTTATATTTACGTTATATGATCCGTCATGGGTGATGGGGGAGCGGAGCAACGAGTGCGTGCAACAGCCCTGGCAGCCCTAAACGGATAATACCAGACTTTGATTGTATGATTTGAATCCTGATCCATTACTGTTTTATCTATCTGCAATTGATTGTGGTTGGGGCTATGATTATAGTCCAGACAATCGGTACCAGAATTGAATTCGTGGCTGAGTTTCATTTGCCACGTGAGATGTGTTCGACGAACCCGAGTCGTACTTCGGTTGGCGATAGTGGTTGGCCACGCGAAGTGCTTATGCACTTCATGTCGTTCAACTTGTTGTGCGCTTGAGCTAGCCGAGCTCGTCAAGTAACCCGATCTGTCTTATGTATGTTCACCATGTTTGGACGCTACTGCTTGAACCTAGGGTACCAAACTTACCAGTGAAATCCCTTTTAACCATGGTACCTCGATCCGCTAAGACTCATGAGCTGGACATGGTGGTATGGGACACCGTGGTCGAGCTGTCGGCCTACGCTGGGGTTACGGGCCTCCCCGTAGTGACCATTGGGCAACCAACTCATCAGCCGAATACAGTGGTATGGGACACTATATTCGAGCTGTCGATACTTACGGCGAGTGCCGAGTACGGTGAGACCTGTACTCGTGCTGACGGGCGACGAGTCCTCTGTAGTATCTTCGAGTATACTCTAAGGTCTGTGATTGGCGATGAGTCTTTCACAGCAACTAGAGTATGAGTGGAGCCGAGTACGGTGAGACCTGTACTCGTGCTGACGGCTAGTAATTGAGCCGAGTACGGTGAGACCTGTACTCGAGCTGACGGTCAGCAATTGAGCTGCATGCGGTGAGATCTGTATCCGTGCTGACGGGTGACGAGCCCTTTGTGATGCCTTCGCTATGCCTCTCAAACCATAATATCGTATGAGATTAACTAGGATTGACGACCCTATAATGGATCATGTTTGGGAATGATACAAGGGAGGTACCTTAGTTTCCCAATAGTGCTGTTTGAAACGGACTAATAACAACTCGAAAATCATGCGCATCATTGCACCGCATGTGCCTAGTAGATGTGGAGCACTGAGGGAGTTATGCATTCGCGAACGTAAGATGATGTCGCATGAGGGTGGTTTGGCAAGGGCATACATCATGTCATTTCATACTTGCATTAAATAAGAGTAGTTAGAATTGTTTGATTGTACTGCTTTATCATTACTGCTTGACTGAGTTGATAACATGTTAACCTATGCTTTACTGTTCCACTGAGTTGATCACTCACTCCCACGTTACGGGACGGTGTTTGCAACACCAACCAGATTTGTTGAGTTTCAGGTGTTGGCGATGCTTATGAAGCAGAGCCGAACTACTACTATGATGTTGAGGAGGAGTTCTCCTACATGTAATCTCTGACAGGTCTATGAAGACCTGGTATTGTATTGACGGGGCTACGGTACTTGGGATAGGAGACTTTACACTTCCTCACATTTGGTATATTTTAGAACTGTACTTGTAATTATTTAACCTGGTAATGTTATCACACTCTGGAGGCTCATCATAGTTTATATATTTTATCTATCTATCACAGTCTTCCGCTTGCAAATTTAACTGTCTCTGGAGTATGATATGCTGTTTTGGCTTAATCTCACTCATGTTCAATGCACGAATACAGTCAACATTCAATCATCATTCATTTTGTTGCATAAGTGATGTTCTGGAACTCGGGAGTTGAGTTTATGCTCGACCCCCGATTTTCAGGGCGTTACAGCTTCATCAGTAGTGGAACAAAAGAATGAAGGACAAATGATAGTGTGTTAACGCACAAAATATACGAAGTTTCCATCATACATTGCTTTTAAGAGATGAGAAAAAATCAAAGATAAGGAAGAAAGAAGAAAGAAGATTAAAAAAGAACGAATACGTAAAGAAGAATGAAGGAAAGAGTAGGAATTCATGTGTTTGTATTGGCTCGCGCAAGCTATGACCGGTTATGTGTGGCCTCGTAAATGGTATAGGATGTCGCATGCACCTATGCAACATCGGACTAACAAGTGTGTTGAGACCTTTATACCGACTCACGCAAACCATGATTGATTGTGCAGACCTGCGCAAAAGGTTTAGGGTATTGCGCATGTAGGGACGATGGTGATTCGATCAAGCTATTGGAGACTGCTGAGATTTGATAACAGGGATATCATCATACTGAGTACGGATGACAGTACATTCGAAGTGTGCAGAAAATAGAAAATTCTCCAGTAGATATTAATCAGCCTTCACTAGATGAACATGTTACTCAGGGACCTAGCTTTCCAACAGCGACCACCGTGAGCAACAGTAAACCTTAAGGAAAGCCTTCAGATGAGAAGTTAGTTCAACTAAATTAGACGTTGCTCACCAACAAATGAATCAGTTAACGAATTAATGAATTCATCGGTCAATAGAGAATCTTGAGGGCATCGTCACAACTTGCCAGAGTAGAAGAGCAAGTTAAATTTACAATTTGAAGAGGGTCAAAGTTAAGCTGGTTAACTCTCATATGAATTAGTTATTTGAAAGTCTCATATGAATCGGTTACTTCTGATGAAGAAAGAAAAGAAAAACGAAAGATCGTCAAAAGTAAATGATTGAATCTTCTAATGAAGAAAGCATCGACGATTTTAGATATAAGAAAGTAGAGAAAGAGTTTGGACAATTCAAGGACTAAGGGAAACCTACAGTCGAAGAAGGACGATATACTGCTTATGAGGAATCAATCGCTAGCTGCAGAGGCAATCAAATTACCACGGTTACAGTATTCAAAGGAAATAAAGTAAATAAGAAAAGAATATTTTACAGGAGATGATTAACAATAGTAAAATTGTTATAAAAGAAGACATGAAATAAAAGAGAAAGTAATGACATATGATTCCAATGGAAAATAGTCACTCAATAGAAAAATCACCGCGTTTTGACTCAAAAGAATTACAACATTTTGACTCAGAAGATTCATAATGTTTTGACTCAAAAGAATCACAACGTTTTGACTTAGAAGATTCACGGCACAATTATTCAGGGGGTAAGATAAGCAGAGTCTCAAAATGCTAACAAAATCTCAGAATCCCAAATGAGGTAATCATTGATTCCCCGAGATGATAATTGTTTATATCAATTTTTGTAGGTTAAAGTTGGGGCAAAAGCAAGCATTGATGATTACTATCAAGCATTGGCGATTGCCACTAACAATTTGAGGAGCAAAAGGATTGCGAAAGACAAAGTCATGTACTCTCCTTTACGCGAATGAATAAAAGTGCAAATTTTCAATTGACTTCAAATTTCAAGAGAAATTCAGGAGATACAGTTGAAGAAGAAAAAAAAAGTGAATGGCTTGAAGAACAAGTTACAGAAGATGGTTGATGAAAGCGAAATTGTTAAGGTGTACGACATAAAAGAAGAAATAAGAGTACATAGGCCTGATTAGTTCGAGACTGGGGGCAAAGCTAAGCTTGGGCAAAAAGTATGAGATGATGCGACGTCAGTATATGTGTTAAAGATCGCAACATCGTGATTTTGATTACGAAGATTCCCAGAACAATGCTTCCTAATCAAAAGGGGGCAAGACAGGTGAGTAAAAACTGTGAAATATATTTCTCACCATAGAATGTGCTTCTTTTCTGTATATGAATAAAATGCAGGCTTTCAAGCATATCAAATCATCGCTAAATGCCAAGCATTGATGATCACTGCCAAGCATTGAAGATCGCTGTCAAGCATTAATGATCGTTGTCAAGCATTAATGATTGCCGCCAAGCATTGATGATCGCTGCCAAGCGTTGATGATCGCTCTAAGTGTTGATAAGCATTGATGATTGTTGTCAAGCATTGATGATTGTAGTCAATGCCAAAGATTCCCATCAGAATCACCAGGTACCGATGATTATCACCAAAATTATAGCAACAATCGCTGTCGCCATCAATAACTTATCAAAATTGCTATCATTGCCAAGCTGATACACTATTTTAAACATGATATAAATGTTCTTAGAACATTATCAGCAGCGACGAAATATCAATTACTGATCACCATCTTTTGGGAGTGGAATAAACTATATAGCCAACCACATATAAAGTTGACGATAACAATGGTTGCTCATCATTTAAGGCAGCCTAGCCAAGCCTATACAGCCAACTACGCATAAGGCCTATCAAGATCGCCATTCGGGCAGCGGTGAGAAGCCAGTGGCCCTAAAAAGCCCATGAAGGTCATCGTATGCATACCCATGCGGGCAGCTGACGGAGCCAGACTAAAAGCCCTAAAAGGCCAAAAGTCCTCAACAGCCAGTCACGCATAACCTCCATGCCGCCTATGTAGCTTCTGGCAGTGTCACGGGGAATGGAGGAAAATGCCCTCCCGTGAATGGGCTCGACTTTACAGACGAAGAAAATGCAGGCCGCAGTGTGAGCTCTTTGGCCATGTCCATAGATAGGCTAACCATACGTAAGAGCCCCTAGATCTTTGTGCTTGATTTCATTACTAACTCATGAGGAAAGGCTTAAACCTACTTATTGACGTACTAACGACCCTAGATTTGGTACACCAAAGGTTGCCTTGTGAGCTATGTGAACTCTAGAGAGTTACCGCGGCCAACCCTGTGCGTAATTCCAACCGAGTTCACGGCCCCGATAGCTTCACTGGGCTCCTCTGATGGATTGCGGTTTGTGAACTCACTAGGCAGTGAGAAGTCCAGTGAATTCATAAGAGTTACAGAGACCATCAAGTGAGACCCGACTCCACTATTCAAGAGCTTAAACTGTGTGTAAGTGTCAGTCCAGTAGTGTCAGTTTAGTCCAGTCAAGTCCCGTCTAGTTCAATCTAGACTAGTCCAGTCAAGTCCAGTCTAGTTCAATCTAGACTACTCAAGTTCAGTTCAGTCAAGTCATGTCCAGTCAAAGTATGGTCAGTTAAAAGTACACTAGCACCACTGCTCAAAAGCATAAACTAAGTATAATATTCAAAATACTGCAAATACACTTTAGATATGCTCGAATATGCAATTGCCTGATGAAAATTTTAAATATTGAGTAAAAAAGATGTAAAAATGTGTTTCTCTTGAATCAAGTTCAAATTACAGAGACATCAAATGGCTTTAGGATATTGGCAATTATCTACTCAAAAGTTCAAGTCTTCAAGGTTAACTAATATATTGACAAAATCTGTAAAGTCTTTTCGTCTCTCGCCTTCTTAATGAATAGAGAAATATTAACGCACAAGATTCTCAAAAGGGGGCAGAGAATAAACTAGTGAAGAATTATCATTCTCTCCCGGACAATATAAAGATTCAGATATATTCTTTGGATTTGTCACAGGAGTAGCAAAGATTATTCATCCTTCAAGGGTATCAGTAGGCTTTACTTCAAAAATATTATCTTTTGAAGAAATCTTTATGCAACATTGACCAGGAAAGGGGGCAGGATCTATGTCTTCAAAGTAATTTATGACTTGGTCTTTCTGATAAATTCTTATACACGGCGAAGGAATTCATATGCTGAGTATCATGAATAATAATATCGCAAGATTCTAAGTACCGGATTTGATGGAGACAAAGAACAAACAGAATCATCATCAGTAACTTTTATGACCTTTTGAAAGTTATTAAATGGAAATTGAGAGAAGTTTTATTTATTTTTCAGAATCAGTAAAGATCTAAGGAAAAGTCTATGCCAAGGAACACAAGCTAGAAAAGACTCAGCAAAGAGAGTCATCGATTGAACCTTTAGAGCTGGAAATGATATCTCCAAGAGCGCAATATAATGAGTAAAGAATACAATGCGAAGCACGATGCTAGAGCAAATATCACAATCAACTTAAAGAAAAGAAGTTTTCAATATATATTTCAGAATTATCAATGCTTCGTGAAGCTAAATTGAAAAGTCATAAGGTCTTGAGATACTAATTCTGATTAATTTGGTAGGAAAGATCACCATTTGAAAGGTCAGATTATGCAGATTATGAATAAAGGAAACAATCGAAAAAGTTGTGACGATAGGAGTATCATTAAAGAACAACTCTCTAGACACAAAATTGAAGGAAAAAGTCACTGGAGTTGATCAAAGAGACCGTTGTAACAACAATAGTGTTGAAAGATAGTTCTCTGATCAAGTTACTCAAAGAAAAAGTTGTCACAGCTGATACAGTGGGAAGTTTTAATGAAAAGAGAATTTCACCTTCTCTAGTAAAGCATTCGCTTGACGCTGTTAGTAGGGGGCATTCAAATCTTCCGTTCGAGCGTAATCATTCAAGCGTTCCGTTCGAACTTGCATTCAAATCTTTCATTTGAGCGCAATCATTCAAACCTTCCATTCGAATGCAATCATTCAAGTCTTTCATTCGAGCGCGATGTTTCAAATCTTCCGTTTGAACTTGCATTCAAGCTTTTCATTCGAGCGTGATTGTTCAAACCCTCCGTTCAAGTGCGATCATTCAAGTATTCCGTTTGAACGTGAGCATTCCAGTCTTCTGATCAAACATGATCATTCAATCTTCTGGTCAAGAATGATCATCCAGCCTTCCGTGTAAGCATGATAATCCAGTCATCCTTCAGTTGCAGTTCATTCAAGTTCTTCGAGCGGAGGAAGATTGATCCTCCATTTGATTTTAGGAATCAATCAAAGAAGGATCGAGGGGGCATCTGTTGAGGCACAAAAAATAAATCTCATTGCAGTGCTCAGAGAATTAAAGGATACAGATCTTTTCCAGGGTTGCATAATCTGTATTTTGGTAAAAATCATGTCCGGGGGTATTTTGGTAAAAATCATGTCCGGGGGTATTTTGGTAAAAATCATGTTCGGGGGTATTTTGGTAAAAATCAGCTCTGGTGGTATTTTAGGTATTTTGGTAAAATTTCATGTCCATGGGTATTTTGGTAAAAATCCATGTCCGGGGGTAGTTTAGGTATTTTGGAAAAAATCCATGTCCAGGGGTAGTTTAGGTATTTTGGTAAAAATCCATGTCCAGGGGTAGTTTAGGTATTTCAGTAAAAGGCATCAAAAAGGATGTTTTGGTAATAAAGAGTGTACAAGTGTCATTTTAATGGAAAGATGTTGTACACCACCAGTTAAGGGAGTGCTTGGTGGACACCATTGTTTAAGAGAAGAAGATGTACATATGTGAAGGGATAAGTGGTGGTGATCACCACTTTGTAAGAGGACGGGGCCTATAAATACCTCTCCCCTGCCTCATTTGATGGGATTGGATCAGTTAGTGGGCCAGGAGAAGAAGGAGACAAGAGAGGGAGAGATATAAGGAAGAGAAAGGGAAAAGAATGTCGAGAGAGACGACTTTGTGCGCTGATGGAGTGTGCGGCGCACAATATAGGTTCCGCACAACGCTCTTCGAAGATAGCAGTTCCGCATAAAGCCATCTTCAAAGGACCTCCGCACAAAGGCATCTTCAAAGGACCTTCGTACAAAGCATCTTTAAAGCAGCTCCGTACAAAGCCTCTTCGCACAACAACATCTTCAAAGCCTCTCCGTACAACAGCATCTCCACATGAAACATTCTGGAGAAACTCTTTCGGTCACACGTAAACAGAGGAAGAAGGCCATTTGCCTTTCACTGTGTTGCTGGTGAGGTCCATTATAGCTATCTCTTGAGAGATCTACACCGTCCACCGTCTTCCTCTCGGAATTTCGACGGTAAATGTCCGGTTTTGGTCCTCTGATGATGTGGCCCACTGAGATAATCAAGCTACAAAAGCAGCCGAACGGTTCTCTTTCGATCACTACAACGATCATATGAATGAGCATGGTCGCCAAGGACCAACATGGTTTTGAATGGTTTTTCTCCCTCTACCTGATGGACAGTTCAGATCCATCTTCTGCTTCATGATGGAGGCCCACAATGAGTGAACGGAGCCTCTGTTTCGTAACCGAGTGGACGTACGTCGACTCTATGAAATGTGGTGGCTCACTTATTAAAGTTAAGTGGAAAATCCACTCCGTACATTGGATTCAGGGAAAAAAACCATTCAGGAAGGACCCCTTTTGGAGTGAAATTGGTGTGACCTGCGAGGTTATCTACTCCGACGTTCATCCTATGTTTAACGGTTAAGATTTCACAAGAGTTTGCATGGTGGCAAAAGGACACCTAGGCGAGGGTAATACCCACCCTCTGGAGTGAATGAACGGCTTAGATCATTTAATGGAGCAGTGAGTGAGCCCCACTACTCAAAACTGACGGACACGGTAAAGTTGTTGTTGCGTTTTCAAATTTGAGAAGAAAGAGTCGGTCAGCGTGCGCTGAACGACTTTGAGAAATTCCGGGCACGGCCGGTGCACTTGCGCACCATGTACATGCAATGTATATGTAGGGTCCAACATGATGTTCTTGAGAAATCCGCTCCGTTCATTCATTTTTTTAGCTCATTTAACACGTTGAGACCGAATTTGAAGCATATCCAGATATTAGGCAGGCCCCAGATCAGGATTTTAGGGGCTGATCTGTCAGTTTGGCCATTTCCATAGAGATCCAGGAGCTGAAGTTTGACATGTACGACTAATTTGTGGTCCCAAGGCTGTATATAAGGTTTTAAGCCAATCGGATGGTGGCAACCCTGTAATCTTATATTCTGGGCGACTTTTTTAGGCCCGTTTGACATGACCGGCCTGATTTTCTCAGATCCTGGCCATGTAAATTCATTTGTCTCAGTCCCCTAATTGCCTCTGCGCCACACTTCAACGGACCGTTCCACATTTCAAGGAGGATTCAAGGAAGGATGACTGGAAGGATGCTCAAAATTGATCTTCAAGCCTACACAACCCCATCTCCTTGGAGATTGGTTGATCAATTCAACATTCCTCCTAAGTCCTAGGAGATGACTGAAGCAAATGTCGAAATGCTGCCAAAATTGCCATTGGACAGTCTTCAATTGCATCGTTACTTTGATTGATTGTACTTTATTTTCAGAATCAAGGGAATCTGAGGATGTAAATGAACACGGAATAAATGCGATCATTGTTCTCTCATTCTTTCTTTGTTATCATTGAATAAATCACCCAAAACAAATGCTTTGTTTTCTTGTCGAAACAACATTTTTCCAGATGGCCGCTCCCTATGAAAAAGTTCCAGCTGACACCACCCATTCACCACCTAAAGTTCCATATCCTACACTAGCCACTACCCAAACACCACCCACAACCCTATCCTATAGCCTCCATTGGGCTTTCTTTTGGTAGCTCATCATGGAGCTCTCTATCTAAGCCACTCTTCCCTAAAGAGAAATGACAGAATTCTCTTATCTAGGTGGTCTCTTTTAGAGAGACCATCATTGCTTTACTACAAGCACTTTGTCTCACTTCTCTCCCTCATTTCTCCCTTCTCATTCCATTCTCCCAAGCTAGAGAGAGAGAGAGAGAGCTTGGACGTCCCACCATTTCAGCCCTTATCTTCTCCAATCTATCATAATCCATCCATCCCAATCCCATCTCATCCATCAATCTTGATTCCTTAGAGCATTTTGGAGCTTTGTGATCTAAGTTTTGTTAAAGATCTTTAGGTGGGTGCTCCTCAAAATGTACACATTCCTTTTTCCATAGCTTAGATCTTCTCTTTTCTTCTTTTGGGAAGTGTAGTACCTAGTAATCAATGGTGGAGATCCTACACAATCCCTTGGATGTGGCCAAATTGCCTATCTTATGCATCATGTCCCATGCATGGGGTTTCTCCTTGATGGACCCCATCATGGAGGTTTTTCCTAATTTCTTAAGCATGATGGGTCATCTAGACCTTTGCATCATGGTTGGGATGACATCCCAACCATTAATCTTAAATATAGATCATGTATGATGAAGATCCTTGATGTAATATGAATATGAATGAAATGTGTGGGTGTGATTGTGTTGGGGAAGGCTGTAACGCCCTGAAAATAGGAGGGTCGAGCATAAGCTCAACTCCCGAGTTCCAGAACATCACTTATGCAACAAAATGAATGATGATTGAATGTTGACTGTATTCGTGCATTGAACATGAGTGAGATTAAGCCAAAACAGCATATCATACTCCAGAGACAGTTAAATTGCAAGCGGAAGACTGTGATAGATAGATAAAATTATAAACTATGATGAGTCTCCAGAGTGTGATAACATTATCAGGTTAAATAATTACAAGTACGGTTCTAAAATATACCAAATGTGAGGAAGTGTAATGTCTCCTATCCCAAGTACCATAGCCCTGTCAAAACAGTATCAGGTCTTCATTGACCTGCAAGAGAGATACAGATAGGAGAACTCCTCCTATCATCATAGAAGTAGTCCGGCTCTGCTTCACAAGCATCGTCATCACCTGAAACTCAACAAATTTGGTTGGTGTGTACAACACCGTCCTGTAACGTGGGAGTGAGTGATTAACTCAGTGGAACAGTAAAGCATAGGTTAACATGTTATCAACTCAGTCAAGCAGTAATGATAAAGCAGTACAATCAAACGATTCTAACTATTCTTATTTAATGCAAGTATGGAATGACATGATGTATGCCCTTGCCAAACCACCCTCATGCGATATCATCTTACGTTCGCGAATGCGTCCATCCCTCAGTGCTCCACATCTACCAGGCACATGCAGTGCGATGATGAGCATGATTACTGAGTAATTATTAGTTCATTTCAAACAACAGTATTGGGAAACTAAGGTACCTCCCTTGTATCATTCCCAAACATGATCCATCCTAGGGTCGTCAATCCTAGTTAATCTTATACGGTATTATGGTTCGAGAGGCATCGCAAAGGGCTCGTCACCCGTCAGCACGAATACAGATCTCACCGTATGCGGCTCAATTACTGACCGTCAGCTCGAGTACAGGTCTCACCGTACTCGGCTCAATCGCTGGCCGTCAGCTCGAATACAGGTCTCACCGTACTCGGCTCAACTCATACTCTAGTTGCTGTAAAGGGCTCGTCGCCAATCACAGACCTTGGAGTATACTCGAAGACACTACAGAGGACTCGTCGCCCGTCAGCACGAGTACAGGTCTCACCGTACTCAGCTCTCGCCGTAAGTGTCGACAGCTCGAATACAGTGTCCCATACCACCGTATTCGGCTCACGAGTTTGGTTGCTCAATGGTCACTACGGGGAAGCACGTGGCCCCAGCTTAGGCCGATAGCTCGACCACGGTGTCCCATACCACCATGCCCGACTTATGAGTCTTAGCGGATCGAGGTACCATGGTTAAAAGGGATTTCACTGGTAAGTTTGGTACCCTAGGTTCAAGCAGTAGCGTCCAAACATGGTGAACATACATTAGACAGATCGGGTTACTTGACGAGCTCGGCTAGCTCGAGCGCACAACAAGTTGGACGATATGAAGCGCATAAGCACTTCGTGTGGCCAACCACTATCGCCAACCGAAGTACGACTCGGGTTCGTCGAACACATCTCACGTGGCAAATGAAACTCAGCCACGAATTCAATTCTGGTACCAATTGTCTGGACTATAATCATAGCCCCAACCACAATCAATTGCAGATAGATAAAGCAGTAATGGATCAAGATTCAAATCATACAATCAAAGTCTGGTATTATCCGTTTAGGGCTGGCAGGGCTGTTGCACGCACTCGTTGCTCCACTCCCCCATCACCCATGACGGATCATACAACGTAAATATAAATTTAAACATATGCATTATATAGTTAAAATCATAAAGCAGTTGAGCATGTTATGAATCACAACACAAGCATGAGTTTGTACATGTTCAATTCCTAATCACACAACTATCCAAGGAGATCATACACATAGTTAAAAGAGGTTGAGAATCATATCTCAACACCCTTATACATTACAATTTGCTAACTACTACTCATTCAGACATTTCAAGAAACACTTAAACAAACATACATCAACATACATGACATATGTCGATCACATAGGCATTAGGCCAAATCCTTTCACTAGGGAGTTGCCCCAATCATAACACGCGTACACCCACGACGGATAGTCATGGCAAGCAGGAATCCAAGTTCCATATTCATTCAGTCATTTCCACAAACACTTGGGCCACACATTTTAGCATATATAGTGTATATTGGCCGTGGCGTGATTTAGGGCAAATCCTTTCGTCAAAGGGGTATCGCCAATACAACAATCATGAATCCATGACAATTAGTCATGGCGAGCACGAATGAGAATTCTATACTCATTCAGTCATTTTCACAAACACTTAGAATACACTATTACAACATACATGGTGTATGTTAGCAAAACATGTATTAGGGCTATCCTTTAGCCAAGCGAGCATTTTATCCATGTATAATATATTACTACAACAAATAATCATGATAAATACATCTCCAAAATTTATACGTATACAGTATTTTCTAGAATACGCAATTTCAACATACATAGTGTATATAAGTAAAACATGTATTTAGGTGAATCCTTTTACCAAATAAGTATTTTATCCATATATCGTATATCCATATAACAAATAAACATGTCAAACACATTTCCAAAAAATATACGTATACCGTACTTTCTACAAATACCGAGAGTATGTAGAATTCCATATTTTTCATATTTAATCGAAATGGAAAACAGACAGCACTTTGTACATGTGCAATTGCATGCAGATCATGAATCTATCATTATCTGACATTAAAAGCGTTAAAAACCATAACCTATACACCTAAAGTCCGCACCTTTTGTTGTAGAATCATAACGGAGTCGATAGGTTTGCTAAGCTTCCGTATTCGGCAGTTTGGCAACCTATAGAACGAAATAGGTTAGCTATTTCACAACCTACAACTGTCTAAACTCCAAAACAGATTAGGGTTAGGGTTCCTTACCTAGAAATGACGCCGGAAACACCGGGAAAGCAATGAGAATCAGGCGGTGGAGCCCGAATAGCGGTAGGGAAGAGTGGCAGGGAGATTCTTCCACTGCTTCCACACTTTCTCTCTCTTTTCACTCTCTTTTCTCTCTCTCAATCTCAAATTCGTATGGCTGCCGTGAGAGAGGGTTTAAGGTTCTTATATAGCCTAAAAATTCACCGAAATAGACTTATGTTCAAAGTATACTTACATTATAACCAAATCGACATTGTTTCAGCTCAAAAGAGGGTTTCTGGCGGGCCTCCTTGAGCCAAAGGTTCTTAAGCTCACTAACGCTGGATCTACGTTCTATTAAGTTTTCGTTTCAGTGGGATTTCCAGATCACGCGTGGCGGACCAGTTTCAGTTCAACGGTCAGCAGATCTCGATCGGAGATTCCGAGTACATGTAAATGTGTATGAAATTTCTCCTGATCCGAGGGTGTAATTTGGTCTGATTCTGACGGTCTGGTTGCTTAATACTGATCCGCAAGCGAGAGGTGCCAGATTACTATTCAAGATATTTTATTTTGAAATTATTTCATATTTCTCACACTCCTCACTCCGAGCTCAAGCGAATAGCGCTGGGACATTATCTGGGTTTGATTTCCGAGATGGTTGTCAAGCCCAGCGGGGCGGTCCTAAGTCCTTAACTTCGTGTTAATTGGACTTCCGACGTGCGGTCTAGATCTGATACGGAGTTTCGAGATGCTCCCGAGAGCAGCCGGGTAATGAGATTGATCCTAGATTTTAGGGTAACCTAGTGTCAATGATTCTATAAGTTTTGGGTCTTGCAGATCGTATTTAAAGTGATTGGTGCTAATGTCATAGGCACTCTAGTTTAACACTAGCTAAATCTCACTTAATTTCTAAAGAGTTTAGTCCTGTATGATTTCTTTCTGAGGTGGTACCTGGGCCTTTGTAGTTTGTATATAAAGTGATCCAAGTTATACTACTTAGCTAGTTTAAGTTAGTGTCTAGGATGAAAGTACTTAGAAAGATTGAAGAGCAAGGTGGTGAAGGATGGGATTTGTGAAAGAAATGGGTTCACAAGCAATTTTAGCCTTTGGGACTGAGTTTTGACAAGTTGATAAGGTGTTAGGATCGACCCATTGCCTAAGGACGTCTAATCCCAGGTTGGCAAAAATCTGGGATGTTACAAAGGCTCAATAGTGGCAGAACCTTTTCCCTATGGCTGGGATGTTCCTCCTCTTCTCTCTCTTTTCTTCTACTTCTGATGATGAGTGTGGCCCACTTGGTGGGCCTAAAATGTCTAGAAGGCACAGCTAGGGTGGTACGCCCATACCCACTTACACTATGGTTTTGATGTCCCATTTGTTGACTTTTATTGATGCATGCAAGTGTGGTAACTTTAGGATTTGATTTGGACATTTGTGGGGTCCACTAGGATGGGCCATAATACCAAGTTTTTGGGGTAATTCTTTTTTTAATTAACTCATACATTTAATTTAATCTAAGTGTATGTTGCTGTCTAAAATTCTCTGGACAGTTTCTAGTTGATTTTGAACCAGATTTTGAGACTCTTTGGGGGACTTTACTTACCCATTAAATATACTTTTTTGAAAGGTGGAGATCCCATCTTGATGTCCCCCAAATTTCAGCCCCATCTGACCTTAATTGAGGTCCCAAAGGTGTGGCCCAACTGAGGTGGAAAGTCTGTATTTTCTGGATTGTTCCAGCAACATTACTAACTGAAAAACTTAAAATATAAAATAGTTTTTGAATAGGTGGGCCACTTTGGTGGATCCTACCTTATACTATACATAGGTGGGGATGTTAAAATCAAAATTTCCCAATTTTTGGAGACCTTGGGCCCACCCCATTGGGTGCCCAAAACAGGGTCAGCCATAATTCTGCACTAACCAGATTTTTGGACAACCTGTTTTCTTTTAATTCATAAAAATACTTTCCTAGCTTAGAAGAATCTGAAATTTTCCAACGGACCCCTAAGCGATCATTGGCGAGGGCCAGACCGGCCCACCAGGCTGGGATGTCCAGCCATGGGTTGGCCGTCCACCCTCTTTCGGCCCACCTTGATGTATGGTTCTATCCACGCCATCCCTCCATGTGGTCACATGGTCGTGGCCCACTTCCCTATAGGATGTCCACATATGGGACCCACTTTGATGTCCATTGGGACAGCCATCCATGGCCCCATGGACCGCCCAAGCTAGGTCGCACAGGCCCATTGGGCTGCTGCTAGACATCCAATCTAGCAACATGGCCCACTTGATGTATGTGTTTTATGCATTCCATTCATCTGGTGGGGTCCATGGTGATGTGTGTGGGTCACCTGTAAATTATAATTTTATAAATTGATTTTTTGTTGGACTCCAGCAGGATCAGAAAATAGGTGGGCTGGAATTCCAGCAATAGGCCCAAACTGGCTGCCCTTAATGGCATGTTTTAGGGCAGCATGACCCACTAGATTTAAGGATGTTATATGCACATGTCTTGCCATTTTCCCTAATGTGCCTTTGGGCTTAATCAGTGCACACTTGAGGCCCACCCCAGTTGGGTTTTTATTGGGTCCTTATTTTTTTTAGCTAATTGTTGGACTTCTTAGGCCTTGTTGGGCTGAAACTTTCTAGATAGGCCCATTGGACCATTGGGCCTATATTTATCACATTATTGTGATGGGTTTATGGGTCAAATTACACAAGTAGTTGGGCCTTTGGATTGCCCACGAAAATAACCTTATACTTGGGCCAAGTTGTAAGGCCCTATTCACTTGAATTAAACATAAGAATTGCCCATATGGTTGGATTACCGAGCTGCCCATTAGGCCCACCACAATATTTGGGTTTATAACCTTTATGGTTGGGCCCAAACCTTGCTTGAGGGCCCACCATATTGCCTATGTGTTGGGGCTTGGTGTATAGCCCACTAGGCCATGGATTTTTTAGCCTTGGGCCTCGTTTTATATTCGAGTAGTGTCGGGCTACCTTTTGGGTCCAGTTGAGGTTGGATGCCCTCCTTAGTGGCATTAAGGTAGGCCCATGGGTTGCTATGGGTGGTTTAAGGCCCACCATAGGCCCTTGTTAGGACCGTTTATTCCTTTAGGCTTATATATTACCCTCCTTAGCTTTGTGGGCTACCCCAAAGTATTGGGCCCCCACTAGAGGATTGTTCCTTAGATCAATTGCCTAAGTACCTAGACTTGATTCCCTCCTTGGGAAGGAGGAGTATGTTCTAAGTCATCATTGCCGTACAGCATACCCTCATGACCCATATGCATCATGGTGTGATTGATATGATAGGGGGATGGAGTTCCCCTCTTGTGCACATTGAGTGCTTGGAGCTAGTGCATTATTGGTAGCGTGATTCATGCATCTGACATCGCATCTCATGGATATTATCGCCCTTGCTTCACCAGGGCCTTGCCTCCACAGGTATATTCATGGATGGCTGTATGTGGACACCGAAAATATATATTATTTGAGCATTTAGGGTACATAGGATATTCCTGGGTGAAAGACTCTAAACCTTCAAGGTACCTAGAAGATACCTTAATGTCGTGTCGTGATCGAGTAGAAATTATGAGCGCCGAGTGCCTTACACCATTAGGCTGCGTCTCCCACTATCGTATAGTCGATTGAGATGGGATGTGGCCGTATCTGCCTGAGTGAGAGGGCATGGTTAGGCTGAGTCTGACCAGCTCATGAATGGGTTCGCTACCGTCGAGTCTTACTGGTGATTGACTGTCCATAGGCGGGTAGTGTGGTCTCTTATGCTCGTTTGACTATGCGGTCTTGAGAGCGGCAGTCATCATGTAGTGCATTAGACCCCGGTGATATTCCTTATGATGGAACTGTACTTAATATGTGGACTGATTATGAGCATTGACATTACTTCGCATTGCATTGGTATTGACTGTATAAGGCTTATTGCATTGCATAACCTTGTTATGGCTTCCTGTATTCATAGCTTAGCCTTGGTAAGGCCAATGATATTGACATTGATCATGTTTCCCTTCTGCATCCCCTATTATTCTTCTGCGCACCATTGTCACACACCTTCACCACCCTCTAAGCTTTCTATAAGCTTATGCACGATTGATGCGTGCAGGAGATCCTAAGTTGGTGTCTTAGCAGCAGAGCTTGGATAGGAGTTGAGCCAAGGACCCTAGTGTTGCAAATCTTTCCCTCTTTCTTTTGTTATCTTATGTATGTCCTTTTGAACCTTATGTAACTGTAAAGCTTAAATTCTTAGTGAATTTTGCGATTGTGTTCCTTTTATTTTCTAAGATTTACTTGTTGTGATCTTGGGTATGCTCATATTGGAATGGATGCATGATTTATGAAAATCCTCCTTGTAGGATCCCAGGATCGGAACCTGCTTTAGGAGCCGAGAATAGGGTACTATGGAGGCTGTTGCGGCCAGAACCGGCTATTGGGTTCCTTGTGAGTCTGGTTACCGAGTCTGGGGAGTAGCAGGAGTTGGTATAGAGCATAGCAAGTAACCTTGGAATAACTTGGGATAACATTGCATATCTGCTGCGAGCTTAGGACAAGTAGTGTGCCGAGAGCTTTTCTTTCGTTTAAGCCTACAATATCTAATCTTATGCATCGTCGTCCTTGTTATTGTGTAGACGATGCCACCTAAACGTAGTGCCAGTGGCCGTGGTGCCCGCGGTCGAGGCGCGATAGGTAGAGGCACTCATTATACCCGGTCGACCTGATCACACCTTGCTCCACCTGTCGTGGACCCTAGTCTCGATCTTATTCCTGAGGTCATGATTCTACCCCTTGTGGCGCCTGTTCCCCCGCCCGAGTCAGTTGTTCCAGTTTCTGAGGCTCCAGCTCCTTCAGTCGCACCCATGCCTCCGCTTAAGCAGAGTGTCGTTCCTGTTCACCCGACGGTTTTGGATGGGGCACAACATTTTCAGCAGATGATGCAGGCCGTCACTGCTATCCTTCAGTCTGGTCAACTTGCCACCGAAGTTCCTGGGCAGTCTAACCTGCTGCATGCGAGCGCGATCTTTCGTGAGTTCCAGCAGCATGATCCCTCGAGGTTTAGGGGTGAGCCTGCCCCTCTGCCACTGAGGCATGGCACACTGTGATCGAGAGGATTTTTGACACTATACAATGTCCAGCTAATTAAAGAGTTTTCCTTACTACTTTCCTTCAGAAGGGCGAGGCCAGTCATTGGTGGTCATCAGTGTCGAGGATGGCCGGGCCTTTGTTTGTTTGGACTTGGGAGGGATTTGTGGTCTGCTTTGACTAGAAGTTCTTTCCCGAGCATGTTCAGGTGCAGAGGGCTATGGAATTTGAGACTTTAGTCTAGGACGATATGTCAGTGTCCCAGTTTGAGGCTCGTTTCTTGGCTTTGTCGAGGTTTACTCCTCATCTCACCAGTGACGAGAAGATGAGGGCTCACTATTTTTTGAACGGCTTGCATCCCGCTCTTCGTAGCCATGTGGTGGGACATTGCTTGGAGACGTTGGATCAAGTCATCCATCGAGCATTAATTTATGAGGAGGACTGGGCTATGACCTAGAGATCGTGTGATCAGAGTTCCGGCATAGACCAAAAGAGGGGAGCCCCAACTGGTATTTCCCGACAGCACCGTTAGCAGAGACGGAGAGGCAGATCTGAGTTCAGGCAGCCCACAACATCATCATCAGCACAACCAACCGCTCCTTCCTCTGGTCCATTTATTGGTATATGTTATGAATGTGTCCAGACAGGGCATCGAAGGCGTGATTACCCTCTTCCCTTACAGTAGCACAGGCCACCGCAGTTGCTTCCTCCTCATCTTCCTCAGGGTCAGTAGCAGCTGCATCAGCAACGAACGTAACTTTCGGCTCCCCCTCCTAGGTCTCCTCCTCAGCAACAGAGGTAACAAGGTTGGCCTCCACAGCGCCATAACAGCAGAAGCAGAGATAGTAGCAGCAACCGAGGGGATATGCACCACCCCAGTCCTTGGGTCGAGTATACATTGCCGCACAACAGGCGCAGTTTCAGGATCCACAGTCTTCAGGCTTGCTTCCCTTGGCAGCTCAGGACAAATTCTATTCCGCGCAGCATGCGCAAGGTCAGGACCCCGCAGTTATCGACCGACGGAGTTGTCGAGGGTATTCTTCTTGTTTCTGCTTGCATTACCCATATCTTGTTTAATTCTAGCGCGTTCAACTCCCATGGGGAAGTCTATTGTATTGAGTCGTCGTTGCCCTTCTTACCCGGTACTGGTGGGCGAGATGTTCCTTCCCGTCGATTTCTTTGTTTTACCGATGGTGGAGTTCGATGTTATCCTGGGTATGGACTGGCTTACGGAGTATTATGACATCTTGGACTGTATCGCGAGGACAATCATGTTTCATATTCCCAGCTTGCTAGTGTTCCAGTTTGCTATCGAGCCCAAAGGAGAGCCATTGCCGAGTTTATTGGCCTGTGTAGTTGAGGATTCCGTGGTAGGGTGTATTGATCCGCCGCCAGTTGTTTGTGAGTACCCGGATGTGTTCCAGGAGGTCCCGGGTTTGCCGCTGCGTCGGCAGATTGAGTTCCAGATTGATTTGGTGCCCAATACTGCGCCTATCTCGAGGGCCCCCTATTGGATGGAACCGATGGATTTGAGGGAGCTACAGGAGCAGTTGGATGAGCTCCGAGAGTTGGGTTTTATTCATCCCAGCAGTTTGCCTTGGGGAGCCCCGGTATTGTTCATGAAGAAGAAGGATGGCTCGTTGAGGCTCTGTGTAGATTGTCGCGAGCTCAACAAAGTCACTATCAAGAATGATATCCGCTTCCCTGTATAGATAATTTGTTCGACCAGCTGTAGGGTGCGCAGTTCTTTTTCAAAATAGACTTGCGGTTCGATTACCATCAGATTTAGGTCTAAGATGAGGACATTCCGAAGACAACATTCTGGATGCACTACGGTCACTTTGAGTTCCTGGTCATGCCGTTCGGACTGACCAATGCGCCTGCCGTATTTATGCGGCTGATGAAGGAGGTCTTTCGGCCCTTCCTCGATCAGTTTGTGATCGTGTTTATTGATGATATTCTTGTGTATTCGAGGACTTAGGAGGACCATATAAAGTACTTGTAGATTGTGCTAGGGACCCTCCGTGTCCACCAGCTGTATGCTAAGCTAGAGAAGTGCGGTTCTGACAGGAGGAGGTGAAGTTCCTCGGTCACGTGATGATGTGGGAGGGTGTCGCTGTGTACCCCTCGAACCTTGATACAGTCCGTCGGTGGGGCCAGCCTACGAACGCGTTCGAGATCCGTAGCTTCCTTGGTCTGGTGGGATATTAGCGACAATTTATTGAGGGTTTCTCTCGTATTACAGCACGACTGACCTGATTGACGCGAAAGGGCACCGAGTTTGTCTGAAGTGACGCTTGCGAGGAGGCATTTATGGAGTTGAAGGACCACCTCACGTCCGTTCCTCTTCTCACTCTTCCTGATGGGAGTGAGGGTTTTGTTGTATTTACCGATGCTTCCATAGTTGGCTTGGGTGTTGTCGTGATGTAATACAGGAAGGCAGTGGTGTATGCCTCATGCCAACTCAAGGTCCAGGAGCTGAACTACCCCACCCATGATATGGAGCTAGCAGCAGTTGTCTTCGCATTGAAGGTGTGGAGGCATTATCTTTATGGGGTTAGGTTCGAGATCTTCTCGGATCACAAGAGCCTGAAGTATCTATTTTCGCAGTCCGAGTTGAACATGTGAGAGAGACGATGGATGAAGCTTTTGAAAGATTATGACTTCGACCTTCAGTACCACCCAGGTAAGGCGAACGTGGTGGCGAACGCGCTCAACCATCAGCCACAAGGCCTGGTGGCACAGATTGTGGTTCGACAGTGGCATATGCTTGAGGATGTTCCAGAGTTTGACTTTGAGTTCGGTCTGCAGTCTTCCATGGTTCAACTTTCAAGCTTGTCGATTCAACCCTCTTTGGTTGCTAGGGTGATCGAGGCTCAGCAGACGGATGAATCACTTTAGTAGTACCGAGCAAAGGTAGCATCCATGGAGTAGTCAAACTGATAGATTGGTTCCAATGGTGGATTACACTTCAGAGGCCAATTGTGTGTCCCAGACATGCCATAATTGCGTCGTGATCTGATGACTGAGACACACCGATCGAGACTTACTATTCACCCGTGCTCCACGAAGATGTACAGAGATATGAGGAGGCAGTATTTTTGGTCGGGGATGAAACTCCAGATTGTTAGCTTCGTGGCCGAGTGTGACACATGCTAGCGTGTCAAGGTCGATCACCAGAGACCCCGTGGTCCCTTGCAGCTGTTGAGCATTCTAGTGTGGAAGTGGGAGCATGTGTTGACGGATTTCATCACAGGTTTGTCGAGGACTCAGCGCGGTCACTATACCATTTGGGTTGTCGTCGATCGTCTGAAGAAGTCAGTGCAATTCATTCTGATGCATGCTTCCTAGATTATGGACCGATTGACGAGGATCTTCATTGAGGAGATAGTGAGACTTCATGACATTCCAGTTTCGATCGTTTATGACCGAGACTCTAGGTTTACACCTCAGTTTTGGAGGAGTTTCCAGCAGGTGATGGGGTCTACTTTGCATCTCAGCACCGCTTATCATCAGCAGACGGATGGGCAAACCGAAAGGGTCAACCAGATCCTTGAAGATATGCTCAGAGCCTGTGTGATCGACTTTGTGGGCAGTTAGGACGAGCATTAGCGCCTCGCTGAGTTCACATACAACAATAACTATCAAGAAACTATCGGCATGACTCCTTTTGAGGAAATTTATGGTAGACCGTGCAGATCTCCTAGCATTGGAACGAGGTTGGAGAGCGTCGTCTCCTAGGTCCTACGTTTGTGTAACAGACGTCGGAGATTATTGATGTCATCAGGTAGAGGATACGCACAACTCAGAGACGGCAGGGGAGTTTTGCTGATCGTCGGCGACGACCCCTCGATTTTGCAGTTAGGGACATGGTATATCTCAAGGTCTCACCTATTAAAGGCGTGGTTCAATTTGGTGTGAAGGGCAAGCTTGCCCCGAGATTTATTAGACCTTTTGAGATTACCGAGGGCATGGGCGCTGTGGCCTACAGGCTTGCCTTACCTTCTGAGTTGTCCACGATCCACGATGTGTTCCATGTTTCTATGTTACGGAAGTGTGGGTCGGACATCATACCTGTGATTGATTGGCAACCCCTCGAGATTTGTGAGGATGCATCTTTCATCGAGCAGTCGATTCGTATTCTTGATCGAAAAGAGCAGGTTCTCAAGACCAATGTCATTCCCTTAGTGAAGGTGCAGTGGGGTCATCATTTGGACGCCGAGGCGTCTTGGGAACGAGAGGCTGAGATTAGAGAGCGTTATCCCCATTTGTTTGATGATTGATTGATATGTGATTGTATGCATTGCCTTCTCTTTGATGATTGCTATATGATGGTGGTGTTTTGCCTTTCATTTTGTCCTGGATTTGGTAAATTTCGAGGATGAAATTTCTTTGTGGTGAGGAGAGTTGTAAGACCCGACCCGAGTGCGTGTGTGTGTGTGCATTTCGTTTCTCTTGGTCCCGCGGTCCTAGCGGTCGAATCTCAACGACCCGCGACCGTTGGATAGTTTTTGCGATCATTCTTAAGTCCAGTCATGTAGACCCGACTCGGATCGAGGCGAAACCTATGCCATCTTGTTCGCATCGTCGTTGCGGTTTTGACGTCGTGTCTTGTGCGTCCATCCAATGTGTGGATCATAAGTTGTTTACATCTTATTTTCTAGCCCTTTATCATGATCATGTGGCCCACCTAAGGATGGTGCACACATTTTTCTAGATGGTCCCTCCCAACGCACAAGTTTTAACACACACCACCCATTCACCACCCAAGGTTCCATATCCTACACTAGCCACTACCCAAACACCACCCACAACCCTAGCCTATAGCCTCCATTAGGCTTTCTTTTGCTAGATCATCATGGAGCTCTCTATCCAAGCCACTCTTCCCTAGAGAGAAATGATGGAATTCTCTTATCAAGGTGGTCTCTTTTAGAGAGACCATCATTGCTTTACTACAAGCACTTTGCTCTCTCTTCTCTCCCTCATTTCTCCCTTCTCATTCCATTCTCCCAAGCTAGAGAGAGAGAGAGAGATTGGACGTCCCACCATTTCAGCCCTTATCTTCTCCAATCTATCATAATCCATCAATCACAATACCATCTCATCCATCAATCTTGATTCCTTGGAGCATTTGGAGCTTGGTGATCTAAGTTTTGGTGAAGATCTTAAGGTGGGTGCTCCTCTAAATGTACACATTCCTTTTTCCATAGCTTAGATCTTCTCTTTTCTTCTTTTGGGAAGTGTAGGACCCACCAATCAATGGTGGAGATCCTACACAACCCCTTGGATGTGGCCAAATGTCCTATCTTATGCATGCATGCCCCATGCATGGGGTTTCTCCTTGATGGACCCGATTATGTAGGTTTCTCCTAATTTCTTAAGCATGATGGGTCATCTAGACCTTTGCATCATGGTTGGGATGGCATCCCAACCATTCATCTTAAATATAGATCATGCATGATGAAGATCCATGATGTAATATGAATGTGAATGAAATGTGTGGGAGTGATTGTGTTAGGGAAGGCTCAATAGTGGCGGAGCCTTCTCCCTATGGCCGGGATGTTCCTCCTCTTCTCTCTTTTTTCTTCTATTTCTGATGATGAGTGTGGCCCTCTTGGTGGGCATGGAATGTCCAGAAGGCCCAGGTAGGGTGGGACGCCCATACCCACCTACACTATGGTTTTAGGTGTCCCATTCGCTGACTTTTATTGATACATGCAAGTGTGGTAACTTTGGGATTTGATTTGAACATTTGTGGGGTCCACTAGGGTGGGCCATAACACCTAGTTTTTGGGGTAAATCTTTTTTTAATTAACTTATACATTTAATTTAATCCATGTGTATGTTGCTGTCCAGAATTCTCTAGACAGTTTCCGATTCATTTTGGACCAGATTTTGGGACTGTTTACAGGACTTTAGTTACCCATCAAATATACTTTTTTGAAAGGTGGGGATCCCATCTTGATGTCCCCCAAATTTCAGCCCCATCTGACCTTGATTGAGGTCCCAAAGGTGTGGCCCAAAGGTGGACAGTCTGGATTTTCTGGACTGTTCCAGCAACATTATAGTCTGAAAAACTTAAAATATAAAATAGTTTTTGAGTAGGTGGGTCACTTTGGTGGACCCTACCTTGTACTATACATATGTGGGGATGTTAAAATCAAATTTCTCCTATTTTTGGAGACCTTAGGCCTACCCCATTGGGTGCTCAAAACAGGGTCAGCTACAATTCTGCACTAACTAGATTTTTGGACAACCTATTTTCTTTTAATTCATAAAAATACTTTCCTAGCTCAGAAGAATCTGAAATTTTTATAGGGGGTGGCCCACCCATGATAGGACCTACCTACCAAATTTCAGGGCCAACGGACCCCTGACTGATCTTTGACGAGGGCTAGACCGGGCCCACCAAGCTGGACGCCCAAGGCTGGGACGTCCAACCATGGGCTGGCCGTCCACCCTCTTTTGGCCCACCTTGATGTATGGTTCTATCCACTTCGTCCCTCCATGGTGTGGTCCACATCGTTGTGGCCCACTTCCCTATGGGATGTCCACATATGGGACCTACTTTCATGTCCATTAGGGCAACCATCCATGGCCCCATGGACCGCCCAAGCTAGGACGCCTAGGCCCATTGGGCTGCTCCCGGACGTCCAGTCCAACAACATGGCCCACTTAATGTATCTGTTTTATGCACTCCATTCATCTGGTGGGGCCCATAGTGATGTGTGTGGGTCACCAGTAAATTATAGTTTTATAAATTGATTTTTTAGTTGGACTCTAGCAGGACTAGAAAACAGGCGGGTTGGAATTCCAACAAACACCCCGTACTTTTCAGTACTCGAGTGTTACCGTGTAGCCTAACTTGGTTTAAATACAAACCTAACTAAGTAGACATTCACATGCATCCTAGGTTAAATCCGACTGTTGAAAGAAATCCTCACCTCTAGGATTATCGATCCATTTATTATTACTCGAGATGGACCATCACGTCATTAGAGGAACCTGTTTTAGGACACCAATCGCTTGATCATGATGATCAGACCACTTAATCATTAAACTTTCCAATGATTTTTCACCTAAACTAGGCCGTGAACCCTATAGATCATCACTAATCAAATTTTGTAATGAGCTGACCGTCAGATCTTCATAGATTGTGAAATAACCTATGTGTGTGGCCCACTTACAAATTTAAAAATGATCTAATCTTTCTTATCAAACCCTACAGTAAATAAAAGGCATTGGTCAAGATGCAGACCACGATAAATAACTTAGAAAAATAATAAAGATAATAATAATAATGATAGTGATTGAACATTTAATAATACAAAACTAGGAGATGATAGTCCTAATAACCTATAGAGTGGCCCACAACACGAATTATACATAAACACACACACACACACAAAGATATATATGTGTGTGTGTGTAAGTGCATATAATAATAGCAATAATATAAAATAAAAATAAAAATTAATATTAATATTTAGGTAGCAATAAGCCTGGAGCATATAAACGATCCCTTAGGACCTTTCTACCGTTAATGCTTGAATTGGAGTTGATCCGGCCATTGAGTCAACATAATCTACAATAAAAGAATGTGAATTGAGTAATATGGCACACCTGGACCTTGGATCTGCCCCATCTTTGGTCAACGACGATGACAAGGCCTACCAAGTGGGATGGATGGACTGGATTTCTCACTAACATCCTATGGACCCCACATTACGTGGCGTGTGTGCACATCCTGCGTGCAATAGATGTGCCCCAGACTTAGGGTCAGGTCAAGGGACGTTTGACCCGACATTTTCTGTGAAAGAGAGAAAATCCCTCTCTTTCCACAGTTCCTGCCTACGGAAATTTCAAATGGACGCCGTCCATGTGATTGGAAATGGTCCACCACGATCATCTTCTTAGATGATCCGAACCATCTATCATGTTTGTGGCATGGCCTTGACCAAAACCTAGAAATTTGGCATGTTGAAACCCATAAGCATGCGCGCGGTTTTAGCAGAATCGAGTCGACGCGCGAGTTGAGGTTGTGTTTCCAACCTCTCCGAATCTGACCCATGGTGATCGAGGTGGACCACCTTCAGCCAATCCAAACCATCCATCAGGTAGAGGACTCCCATTCGACCCTGACCACGTCGTCCGTACGCATCCGTGAACACGTGCACGCACTTAAATCAATCCTGAATAAGGCTGCAGACAACATTTTCAGAAATGGAAACTACATCTGAGAAAGACCTTTTCTTCTTTTACCCACGATCCACGTGAGTTTCTTACTCTTAATCTCAGCCATCCAGTGAGAGAAATCCCAGCCTTCCGACAACCCTCCACGGGGTTTAAGGTTCCTCTTTATACCAGGAAGACAAAAAAAATGGCCTGTTTCGTCCATAACCCACTATTTTGAAGACGACTTCCACCAGATTAAATCTGCTGCGCTCATTAATGATCTTACGGTTTAGGATAATCAGAGAGACCTCATTTATAGCTGCAAATCGGGCGTATCAGGGTTCCTCACCACTCCTTGCGGCTGAAAGGAGAAAAACAGTCGCAGGTCTTCACCATTGAATGCACCGCCTAAACCTCCTTAGAGCTTCAATCCGACCATGATTTAAGCTCCCATAGACCCGTCTACACCATTCCCATACATCATTTTTGAGAAAGTCATGGGCGTTCGTGATCTGCCATTAATGGCAGGTCATCCCCCTTGTTCAAAATCACACCAGGTCTGATTTGAGTCAGACGGTTCTGATCGAGACTGAGCCTTGCAAAAGTCTGGAGAGAGAGAGAGTGAGAGAGAGACAGAGAGAGAAAGGTAGAAGGGAGAGGAAGGAGTTGTTGGTCGCTACAGCAGAGTAGAGAAGGGGGGGAGAAAACAATGTGCGAGAGGAGAGGGAGAAGGTGTGTGGCTATGGGCTGCACTAAGTCGATGACTTGCTGACGCGACTCGACTTGGTTCGAGCCAGAAATGGCCGAGTTTTCAGGGAATAGGAGAGAAAGGAAAGAAAAGGAAGAAGGAAGAAAAGAGAAAGAAAAGGGAGAAGGAAGGAAGGAGAAAGAAAGAAGAAGGGGGTAGAGTTGAGCCAAGTCAACTCTCCGAGTCAGCCTGCTAGCCCGTTGGCTGGGTCGAGTCCAGGGCCTACTGGACCTCTCTACATAAGAAGAAGAAAGTGAGAGTGGAAGGAGGGATAGTGAAGGAGAGAGAGAGTAAGGTGCATGGGTGTGCTTGGCCCGAGCCCGCTCGACTCGAATCTAGTCACCGTGGTGAGTCCATGTTTTTCCTTCCAGATTGAGATTCTTCCAATTAAAATTATCATTGTTGTCATTCCCATTACAATTAGGATTATGTATATTAGGGATAAACAAATTATCTATGTTAATATTAGTATTACATATGAAACAAAGTCATCATTATTAATTATTAGTATTATATTTTTTGTCATCATTAGACAATATCATCGATATTAGAGCATACCATGAATCCTTGTCACAATGATTGTTAGTATTAAGTATATTTGTAATATCGACGATTGTTTTGAGGTTATTAGTATTACTAGCATTACGATCGAATGTACATTGATTAGCACTAAAATCCTAAACCTACACCTAGAATTAAACCCTAAAAAGGAGACCTAAAACTCTACATTAAAACCCTAAAAATCTAGCCTAGGCCTAAACCCTAAGTAATCTAAACCCTAGGCTATTACCCTAAACGCAAATAATATGTTAGGATCAGGCTAATTATAGAATTTCATAATTCATGATAGGTTATAGTATTTATCATCATGGCCAAATTCACTATTAATACTTATGACTAATAGCAGTAGAAAAACATTTATCATGAAATTAGTATAATACGTAATTATTAGTAGTAGCCCTTATAATATTATCATTAGAAAATATTCTATTGCTATTACTTGTATTATCTAATAGATTATTAGTCATCGTAATGATTATTATTAACATGTTACGGTAATATTAGTTATTATAAATGAAACTACCTTTAGTGATATTAGCATGGAATCCATCACTTGAAAATATTATCTCTAATAATAGGTTGTACTATTCTATTTCAGTTGTAATACTAATTAATACCATGGTCACAAATAATAAGTATAACATTAACATCGAATGGTAACAAATACACCAACTAGAGTTCAAATCCTAGGAACTAAATTTAAGACTAAACCCTAAGATAAATAGTTCAAACCCTAGGTCATGATCTTAAACCTAGGTAGTGCATAGAACTTAGACCTAATTGTACGAGTTCATGATTTGTAGTAGGATACAATTCTAAGGGTGCAAGCACTTAGCGATACTAGAAGGCGATTCAAAGTATAAGGTGATGATTCTTCCCCTTGAGCTTTCCATTTTTCCATTAGCTTAAGTTATAGTTTTATTTTAATTTATAAATGATATCTCCATTTTATAACCACATGTGTTATTTGTCGGAATTGAATTACTACATTACATGCTTAATGTTTATCTTGCATATTTATTCATGCTTGCGGATTATTTGTGGATTCCTTATGGAACTTAAACTGGTACACCAGTGGGAAACCCTCACCCGTATGTGTACACCCATACTTGGGATGTGACCCGACTGGTTGTGATTGTAATGGACCTTCGGCTTAGTGGTTATTGAATGGTGGTTTAAATTGACCATTGACATAGGCCTACCATCCAGGGTTGTTGTGTCCGATGGTATTTAAGGATGGTCTTTTATCGCATGGTTTTGATACTCGCCCTATGTGGCCTATTTTAATAATTGTCTTATGTGGCTTGTTTTAGTATCGCCCTATGTGGCTTTGTTCTGGTATTTTCCCTTTATGGGTCCGATGTTTCATACCGTGCAACCATGCGATGGTAAGCCCTATGTACTATAATTTGATTGGCCACTAGTCGACAGGTTTCCATTAAACATCTTAAGATGGTAGTCTCATGAGGCGTGGATGGTGGTATAGGACCTATGCCCGAGCTGTCGACCTACACTGGTGATGAGCCCCCGCAGTGACCTTGAGCTTATTTAAATTGGCTGATTATAACTGGACTAATAATGGTTTGGCTAATCATACATCTATGGCATATTGGCGATAACGGGTGGTTAATTCTGGATGTTGTAGCATGTGCCCTTAGGATCATCGGGGTATCGTTTCGCTAGTTCCTAGACCACCGACTATCGATTTATTGTTCCGACTGAATGATATTCCCAAGTCGATGATTGCATGGGTGATGAGCCTAACTTCCGCACGGATGTGCATCCCCGAGGCAATGTGCATTCACGCATCCATGCATTTAAAGAGACTGCATCATGTGTTGTTTTGATTGCCTTATTGTTTAATAACTATGCTTACCTAATGTGATAATGTGTAATCTTGAGGGGAATTCACACTGAGTTGGCCACTCATCTATCAAAAATATAAATGTACAGGTAACACAGGTAGCTTAAGTGATATGCAGGTTCAGACTGATGAGGATCCGTTATGGTGGTGAATGACACGTGGTTATACCTGTCAAGGAAGCTGGCGATCTTGCGGCTTTCGTTTGTGTTTCATATGCTTTTAAATTTCTCATGTGTGAATCTTGTATTTGTTATCGTGTAGACAATGGTTTGTATAAGTCATTATGGACAACCTCTGTATGTTCTAAATATAGTTACAAATTTTCCTTTATGCTTACTTGTCCATTCTACGCTCATCTGCTTAGATAAATGAAAAAAAAACGTATACTCGAATTTGACCATCCTTTAAGGTTAACACTTGAGTTTTTGGGAAATGGGTCATATACTCAGGTCCTGAAAACACGGAGCGTTACAGTTAGTATCAGAGCATAGTTTGGACAAACTTGGCCTTGGGAAATGATCTTATACAAGCCTTAAATGTCTCGAGTTAGGATGTTTGAAAGTAGAAATTTGAACTTAGGTGAATTTTCCTTATACTTAGAAGAATGATTGGGAACGTAGAAATCCAAACTTAAGCCCCCTTAGAAATTATCAGGGTCACCATTTGAACTCATGTGAAATCCCCCTATAACTAGGATGACTTGAGAATATTGAATATAGGAAATTGAGGTTCTAATCTTCCCTTGAGAATTATTAAATTAGTCATTTGAATATGTGCAGGATTCCCTTAGAATAAGAGAATATATGGAACATAGAAATTTCAAACTCTAGAGTCCCTTGAAAATTTTAAGTTAAACAATTGGACCTTAAGCTTATGTAGGAATTCCTTAGAAATGATTGGAATAACCGTTCGGACTTATGTGAATGTCCCTTATAGTTAGGAGAAATTGGGAATATAGAAACTCGAAATACTAGGCCCCTAAAAACTTGTTTGGATTACCAAAAAGACTTAGAAATGAACTTAGGCCTCCCTTTAAACGTTTTAGGCTTAATCAATTGGACTTGGAAATGGAAACTTTAGTTCTCTTGTAAACTACCAGGATAGTTGTCTGGACTTAGAAACTAAGCTTAGGCATTGTGGGAAACAAGTGCCCACCATGATGCAAATAGGAATTATTATGAACATTCCCTGAACCTGACACTCAACGAACGACCCCTAGGAATCTAGAATTTGAATTTTCCTAATCTGCATTGTCATAACATTTGACGAGTAAATGAGGCTTAGGCATCATAGTAATTTCCTTTGACTACCATGATTGTCATTAGGTTGCATGTAAGCACTCCTCGACCGGAGAAATTGTACAAGGAATTAAAATTTTAACTTCCTAGTAGGTCTCCTTATAAATAATATTTCTTGCAAATCCTAGTACGTGAAACTAATTAGAGAAAGAATTATATAATTTTAGGAAAATTTTCAACCCTAGGTTGAACTTATAAGGACTATGATTGGGAGTTTGGATAAAATTTCAAACTTAGAGTTTCACATAGAAATTTTGGTCATAAATTTTTAGTGCATTTGGTGACCAGAGTGTGCATTGGAAGCATGATGGTCGTTCACGTCTATTCGTGTAGAGTTCGAATGTTCTTATTGGAAAAAAAAAAAAACTAGCATGATTACGTGGTATTTCCCATGAGTCTAGAACAATCGGGATCACGGATTGATGGAACCATATTTAGGTGAAGCTTACGCGGTTTGACTCAAGTTCCAAGTCCTAGCAAATCTCAATGATCTCATTGCCCTGATCAAGCAAAGGATCAAGGTTTAACAGGATTATGAATTGATACCCAAAATCCTCTGCTCTGCAGGTAGATGATTGAAGTATCGAGCTCAAACCCACTACGACCATCCATTCGTGCTACCTAGAACACAGGGACCAGAAAATTGTATTATACTTTAGATTTTGGGGATTGTCATTAAAGGATAGAGAGAAAGATAACATATTACTATTAGTTCCCACCTAGATAGAATTGTAATATTAGTAAATACTATAAAATAAAATAAAATAAATTCTGATGTTGACAAGCGATAGGATAATCCCCTAACTCTCGAAGGATTTCTAACCGTTAGTAGAACCTAAACACACCAATTAATCCACTAGACTAGAGACTTAAGGGTTGTGGCAGGTCTGTATATAACTTGTTGGGATCTCACACTTAGGCATACACAAGATATGCATATACAAGGATACACCTTGTTACCAAATCGCAAGGATTGCGACTTGAGTTATCGAATTTCGAAGACGAGACTCTCTTTAAGGGGGGTAGATTGGAATAGCCCTAGTCCTTATCATTAGTTGTATAATGCGTACCAACACACAACCTTCATGGGAAAATAGTGAATGACTAGATGCATTTTAAATTAGATTGTCATCATTCATATCTGCAGTAGTAGTACTGAATTTCGGGAATGAAATTCTCTTTAAGGGGGATAGTATGTAACACCCTGTACTTTTCAGTAATCGAGTGTTACCATGTAGCCTAACTTGGTTTAAATACAAACCTAGCTAAGTAGACATTCACGTGCATCCTAGGTTAAATCAGACTGTTGAAAGAAATCCCCAACTATAGGATAAGTGATCCATTTATTATTACTCGAGATGGACCATCACGTCATTAGAGGAACCTATTTTAGGACACCAATCGCTTGATCATGATGATCAGACCACTTGATCATTAAACTTTCCAATGATTTTTCACCTAAACTAGGCCGTGATCCCTAGAGATCATCTCTAATCATATTTTGTAATGAGATGACCGTCAGATCTTCATAGATCATGAAATAATCTATGTGTGTGGCCCACTTACAAATTTAAAAATGATCTAATCTTTCTTATCAAACCCTACAATAAATAAAAGGCATTGGTCAAGATGCAGACCACGATAAATAACTTAGAAAAATAATAAAGATAATAATAATGATAGTGATTGAACATTTAATAACACGAAACCAGGAGATGATAGTCCTAATAGCTTATAAAGTGGCCCACAACACGAATTATACATAACCACACACACACACACACACACACACACACACACACACACACACACACACACACACATATATATATGTAAGTACATATAATAATAATAATAATATAAAATATAAATAAAAATTAATATTACTATTTAGGCAGCAACAAGCCTAGAGCATATAAACGATCCCTTAGGACCTTTCGACCGTTGATGCTCGAATTGGAGTTGATCCGACCATTGAGTCAACGTAATCGACACTAAAAGAATGCAAATCGAATAATATGGCACACCTGGACCTTGGATCTGCCCCATCTTTGGTCAATGACGATGACAGGGCCTACCAAGTGGGATAGATGGACTGGATTTCCCACTAACATCCTATGGACGCACAACCTGCATGCAATAGATGTTCCCCAGACTTAGGGTCGGGTCAAGGGACCTTTGACCCAACTAAAAGTGCACCTGCTAGTGCCCTGGTTTGTCAAGTTATGTGTATGGTAGCTTAGACTGTCTGCAGAGCTCGATAGGAAGAACAATTCAAGCGTCTGCCTCATCCGGATGTGTGGAAGCTCGCCATAGGTAAATCATAGCCTCACATCCCATGTCCCAAAACACCAGGTCATTAAAACCCTTAAAACAAGATAGACATCTTAGGGTTTTTAAGGTGAGAATAGGAAAATCTCTAAGTTTTTCTCGCCTCGTTGATTTTATCGAAGCACCCTCGATATGATCGACCTGCACTGTCGATGTCCTCGATACCTTACTGATATTATCGATATGAGGACAAAAAATGTCCAGAACTAAATATTCATCTGGACGGATTTATCGATGTATCGATACACTTATCGATATCATCGATAAAAGCACTAAATATGTCCAGCAACTTCACATCATATCTGGACGAATTATCGATGATCGATACACCTATCGATATCATCGATATTCAAATCTTGAGTCTAACGGGAGTGGCTCGATAAGATCGACAGGCAGATTTCCGGCACCCCTGTTTTTTTAATGAAAATCTCAAATTCCTTCCATATATCGATGACCATCCGATATGATCTGAATTCAAATATCAATAAGATCGGAGGTTCATCGATGATATCGATGGTGGGTGCGCATTTCTTACAGCAGATATTTTAGGTTGTTTTTAAAATATGATCGGGGGCCCTTCGATAGAATCGATATTCAAATATCGATGATATCGGTACCAGGTCGATTGCATCGAACAAGGACACAAGTCGCCCAACAAGCTTAAAGACAAATCCGCTGGATTTATCGATGCATCGACTCTAATCTCGATATCATCGACATTCAAATTCCAATGATCTTGATGGTTCCCCCGATCATTCATGAAAACCTGAAATATCTCAAAGTCAAGTCTCTCTCATTTTTCAAGTGTCGATTGATCGAACCTGTCATCGATGGAATCGGAGTTCGAAATCCGATGACATCGACAATAGCTTCGATTCATCGACCAATTGGCAAGAAGTTTCAAAAGCGTATGACATCGAGTCCGAGTCATCGAGCAGACCGTCGATGCTATCGAGTGTATACGCTCGATGATATCGAACTCTGTCATAAATGTGACCATTTTATATCCGTTGAAACTTTTTGCCTATATATAGAGGACTTGTCTTTTGTTGCTGTGAGAGAAAATAAAGAGAGCTTTTGTGTGTTTCAACTTACATCCTATATCTTAAGCCCTTTCTCTCAAGGGAGTTCATCCTCCAATCCACTCTCACCATTGACATTCAATAGAGTGAATTGGGGAATGAACTTCTTCATTCAAGGATCCTCCAGCTACTACCTGAATGGCAAATAATTAAGTTGGGATGCCTTAAATGCATAAGATTGGAACTACTCTACCTTCCTTATAGGAAAACCTTTAGAGAGTAGGATTCCATCTTAACCTTGACCCAACCCTAAGCCTAGTCTTGGTATATCTTTTGTGTTGTGGATCAAGGAAGAAGAAGACTCTTCGTCAACAAGGAGGAGGAAATCTTCGGCGCAGTGCTTAACGGGACTCATCAACTTATCTGTAAGTATCTAGAGTCCAAGAGGACACTTGCGATCATTCCTTTCTAGGATTGGGTCTTAAGTGGTTCTCGCCCTTTGAAGCCCTCGCAGGAGGCCTCCGGCGGAAGTGTACATGGTGGGTGCGTTGTGTGGACCCTTGCTCTGTGGAGAGCATAAACATCTGGTTAGGAGTGAACCAGTAAAACTCCTGGGTGCGTTGTGTGGACCCTTGCTCTATGGAGAGCATAAACATCTGGTTAGGAGTGAACCCGTAAAACTCCAGGCTTAGAGGTAAACCGAGTAGAAACCTTCGTGTAAAGGTTGAAGGTGAACCTTATTTAAAACCTTAGGTTAGAGGTGAACCCTGGGAAACCTCCTTAGTGAAATCCGGTACACTCAAGGGTTAAGTGCGGCAGCAGGGAGTGGAGTAGACTTATCGTCGAACCACTAGAAAATGACTGTGTTCGTGATTACTTTCTCTATGTGTGATTCATGTCAATGCATTCATATTCATATATCTGATCACATCTCTCACACACACATAATCACATCCAACATAGACTAAGTTGCATATTGCTATATCTTAATTAATTTGTGATGGATCCTCTACTTGGCTTGGAAGCACAGTAGAGTTACATTTAAGTAATCCTGAAAATTGCATACATGATAGGATTAGAGTGATAGGATTTTTAAATAACTCATAAATCTTTAAAAAGTCCTATTCACCCCCCTCTCGGACATATTGACATATTCCGACTTCAACTCAAGCAGTCTTCACCACTATTTCACTTGGTATCAGAGCGGGTCTCTCTTTAAGGGCTTCACCGCCTAGAGAGTGATCTTAACTGAAGTTGGGAATATGGCCAAAGGAGAGGGCTCATCAGTCACTAGACCTCAAGTATTTTACGGCTCAAATTATGCATACTGAAAGGCTAGGATGCACTACTTTCTGAGATCTTTGGATCATGACGTTTGGGATATTGTTGAAAGTGGATATGTGCCACCTACTGAACAAACTGTACTTGATAGTAGCACAACAATCACAAAGCCCAAATCCAAAGAAATGTGACAGCATTTGACAAATAAAGGCAGACATCTGAAGCCAAGGCTATGAATGCTATCTACTATGTCGTGTCCCAGGATATATTTAATCAGATAAGTATGTGTGGGACATCCAAGGAAGCATGGGATTTATTGGAAACAACCCATGAAGGCACAAGCACTGTGAAGTGATCCAAACTTCAACTCCTGACTTTACAATTCGAAAGTCTCAGAATGGAAGAGCATGAGACATTTATGGAGTTTTTCACCAAGTTAAACATTATTTGCAACTCCATGGGTGGATTGGGAGAGAAAGTTTCGGTACTGAAAACTTGTAGAAAATTTTAAGATCCCTACCGGAACGGGTTTAATCCCAAGGGTAACAACAATAGAGGAGTGTAGGAACATAGACGAGATGAAAGTAGAAGAAGAACTAGTAGGTTCCCTACAAACTTTTAAACTACACTTCACTCAATCCCAAAAATCAAAAACCACTGTCCAAAAACTTCAAAGAAAACAACTCATGAGGACAATGACAATGAAAGTGGAAGAGAGGATGATGATGAGGAAGTGGCCTTGCTGGTACAAAAATTTAGGAGATTCTTTCAAAAGAATCGTGGTCATCCCTCTAAAGGAAGAAAGGTGAACAACAAACTCCCTGCAAGAAAATTTGGTAGAAGAACCAAAGAACCTCAATGCTAAGCTTGTCAGGAGTATGGACACCTATCAACCGAATGCCCAAACAGAAAAACCAAGGGCAAGGCAATGGCCGCCACATGGGATGATACAGATGAGTTAAATTCAGAATCTAGTGACTCGGAAAGCAATGAAGACCAAAAATCATTGAAAATTCTCATGATCTCCACAGCTTCGATCATTCCCACTGAATCTGAGAACGGGAAAGAACAGCAAGCCACAGAATCATTTCCATCTGACAATGAGGGTTCTGACAAAGAAAAAGAATAAGAAGAAAATGATAAGCTACATGATGCTTACAATCAGTTTTATATCCATAGCATCAAAGTGGCTAAAAGAATGGGAATATCTGAAAGTAAAAAAACAATTGTTGTAAACAGATTTGGACAAAACTATAGAAATTAATACACATCTGATCAATGATTTACAACAACATCACTCAGAAAATGATAACTTGAGAGAGAGAGAATTAATAATTCCTTAAATCTGAGACTGAAAAACTAAGCAAACAGGTTGAGCAATTAAAAGACAAGAATTTGCTCCTCAAAATGAAAATCACACACCTGTTTAATCTAGAAGAGTCTAGGAAAAATGCCAAGGAAAACTATATGTTCTCCCAGAGTGGTGAGAAGTTAGAAAAACTTTTAGGCATAGGAAAATGTGGAGAGGACAAAAAGGGATTAAGTTATGGAAAAGCTAGAACAAAAATTGATTATAATGCACAACCTTTTGGAAAATCTGTTGCCTCTAGTAGTAACATCAGACCTATCCCAGCTCGTCATAAAAATGGTAAGTCAGTTTATGAGCTGAACAAAAGAAATATGCAATCATCACCATCTGTGCTAGTTGACAGGATGAAGGAGTCATTAAGTCATGTGGATAAATCAGATAAGATGAACAAATCTACTACAAGTAAAACTCCTATCACAAAGTGGGTGATTAAGGAAAAGACAAATTGCCTTGTTACAACATTCAGATCGTTTACCAAGCAATAAGGTCAAGTGGTACCTTGACAGTGGTTGCTCAAAGACATGTCACAAGCAACAAATCCCTTCTCTCCAACTATGAAAATCTTCATCAAGGGATAGTCACCTACGAAGATGGAGCCACTGCCAATGTAATTAGACAAGGAATGATAAGAGGAATTGATTTGCTCAAAAATGAGAATGTTTTTTGCATAAAAGGATTAGCACATAATCTGTTAAGCATCTCTCAAATCTGTGATAATGGGCACGTGGTCAAATTCAACAAAAGAAGAATGCGATATCCTAGACCAATCAGGAAAATCAGTAATTAAGGGTCATCGCACAAAAACCACTGCTACATATTATAGGAAAAGAAAGAGCGATATTGAGAAACACTGAGAATGAAGAAACTAGTCCAGATCATGCATCAAAATCTGGATACCTGCTAAAATGATGCGTCTCTGTTAAGCTTCAAATGATATATCTGAGGTTTTTCACCTCCATTTTTTGTGTAAACAACCAAATGCTTATAATTTTGTCTTGTACATAACTGTACAAAAATTTTGTTGTATACTGCCTATCATAGAAAAATTAAGAGTACACTTGAAGGGTCGAAAAAGAAAAATATCAACTCCGATATATCTATCGATCTGTCATTCCCAATTAATCGATCATGAGTCGATATCATCGACATCTCTTCAAAATTTCGAAAGTCACATGATCGGGACTACTATCGATAAAATTAC
>JAJHSJ010000009.1:31759900-31946993 GCA_021015155.1 Magnolia officinalis
TCTCTGATGTACAGTCTAGCCAGCTCGTCTGCAGAGTTCGTAACTCTGATAGGGAGGAAATGGGCCGATTTGGTCAACCGGTCCACAATCACCCAAATAGAATCGTGTCCCTTCCTCGTCTTCGGCAGCCCTGATATGAAGTCCATGGAGATGAAGTCCCACTTCCACTCCGCTATAGGCATGGGCTGAAGCAGTCCAGGAGGTCGGCGATGTTCTGCCTTGACCTGCTGGCACGTCAGACACCGAGATACATACTCAGCAATGTGGGCCTTCATGTTATCCACCAGTAAGTCCGTCTCATATCCTGGTAATCTTCGTGCTACCAGGATGCATCGCAAGCTTCGAGTTATGGGCAGACTCGAGAAGCTCGCGTCTCAAGTCAGCCACATCAGGAACACATAGGCGGCCAAGGAATCGTAAACCCCCATCAGAACCAACTCTCCACTCGGAGTCCACGGCGTCGCTAGCCTGCTCTCGAAGCTCAGACAGCCGTATATCGCCCTTTGGGCCTCAACAATCCTGTCGTCAATAAGTGGCCGCACCCGAACGTGCGCAACACACTCAAAAGGCTCCTCGACAGTGAGTCTCTGCTCGAAGTCCGCACAAACTCCATCATGTCCCACTCGGCTATCATCAGCGGTGCCGCAAATGCAATCGCCTTCTTGCGGCTCAACGCGTCTGCCACAAGGTTCGCCTTGCCAGGATGGTAGGAAACCTCGAACTTGAAGTCCTTCAAGGTCTCCATCCATCGGCGCTGTCTCATATTCAAATCCCGCTGTGTGAATATGTACTTAAGGCTCTTGTGGTCGCAGAAAAAGCTCGACTCCTCACCGTAGAGGTAATGTCTCCAGAGCTTCAATGCAAAGATGACAGCTGCCAACTCCAGGTCATGTGTAGGGTAATTCTCCTCGTGCTTCCTTAATTGTCTCGAGGCATACGAAATCACCCTATCCTTCTGCATCAGCACACAACCCAAACCAACGCGAGACGCGTCAGTGTATACTGTATATTTCACCCCTTGCTCTGGCAATACTAGCACAGGGGCGGACGTCAACTTGTCCTTCAGCTCCTTAAAAGCTGCCTCCGCCTTCTCATTCCAGGCGAACTTCAGGTCCTTCCGAGTCAACTGCGACAATGGCCTGGCAATCTTCGAGAAGTCCGAATGAAACGCTGTAATACCCAGCCAGACCAAGGAAACTCCTCACCTCAGTAACCGACTCAGGCTGCTGCCAATCCTGAACCGCGGCTACCTTAGCAAGGTCCACTGCTATCCCATCCTTGGACACAACATGTCCCAGGAACTTGACTTCCTCCTGCCAGAAGTCGCACTTCTTGTATTGCGCAAACAACTGGTTCTTCTCCAACGTACCCAATACTGCTCGCAGGTGCTCCTCGTGCTCCTCTCGACTCGTGGAGTATATCAAGATGTCATCGATAAAGACGATGACGAATCGGTAAAGGAAGGGCCGAAATACCCGGTTCATCAGATCCATGAACACGGCTGGTGCGTTCGTCAGACCGAACGACATCACCAAGAACTCATAGTGCCCGAAGCACGTCCTGAAGGCTGTCTTCTGTACATCCTCCTCTCTCACGCGCAACTGGTGGTACCTGACTGAAGGTCAATCTTCGAGAAATACTTCGCCCCCCTCAACTGATCAAACAGATCATCTATCCTGGGCAAAGGATACTTGTTCTTCACCGTGACCTGGTTCAACCTACGGTAATCAATACACAACCGTAGCGACCCGTCCTTCTTCTTCACGAACAACACAGGTGCTCCCCAAGGAGACACACTAGGTCGAATAAACCTTTCTCTACAAGTTCGTCAATCTGTTTCCGCAGCTCCTCCATCTCACATGGAGGCATACGATAAGTCGGCAACGAGATGGGCATCGCACCAGGCGTAAGGTCAATCGTAAAATCAATCTCACGCCGAGGAGGTAAACCAGGGATAGTCTTAAAGACTCCAACAAACTCCCGAACCACTGGCGTACCCTCCAGTGTCGGACCATCAATCGGCACAAGTAAAGCAGCATAACAATCAACTCGACAGGGCCAACTGACCTGCACTGGAACGTGAAAGCTGTGCCGTCAGGTCCATAGGCAGTCACGATCCGAGCATCGCAATCTATCTCCGCCCTCATCTTGGCGAGCCAATCCATGCCAAGTATAACGTCGTAGTGCCATAGCGGAGCAACAATAAGGTCGACGAGCTCTGTGCTGCTACCCAAAACTATCGCGCAACCCTCGCATAACCGTGTGACATCCGAGAAGGTCCCAGTGGCCGTAGTGAGTCTCGTTCCCTTAGTGGGAACAGTATGCAAAGATAGGCGTTTCACCGCCCCACAAGAAATGATAGAGTAGTGGACCCAGTGTCCACCAGTAAAGAAACGGGAGTACCATGGATATGAGCCGTACCCTCGAAAGCCGTCGGTGCCGATATCGACGTCTCTGGTGCCTCAGCAACAAGGTATGTACCGAGCCTGCTGCTGGCGGTTCGGCTGAGGAGCCAGGGGTCGCTGTGGCGGCCTGAAGAACGGCACAGGAGGTCGGAATGAAGGATGTGCAGGAGCGGTCTGTAGTGGCGGAGCTGATATGGCCTGTGGATAAGGGCGACCCAATCTCTGCGGTGGCGCAAATCCGCTAGCCCTCATGCGCGAGAAGCAGCTCTCGGCAGGGTGTCCTGGTTTCCCGCAAAACGTGCAGGTCACCAACGGGCGTCTCATGGGAACAACTGGCGCTGCGGCCCTGGGGGGAGAATCAGCCCGAGGCCTCTTGCCTAAGATAGGCCTGCTCTGTGCATCCTGTCGCGGTCTCGCAACCATAGTACCGCGTGATCGGGCCAAACGGTCCACATCCTGCTCGGCCGTCATAGACATGTGGACCAACGCCGCATACGTAGGGATAGTGTGGCAGCATAGCTTCGACCGTATGTCAGGTCGCAAGCCCCCAGTAAATCGTCGCATCCTCATCTGCTCATTGACGAGGATGGTCGGGACAAAGCGGCCCAACTCAGTAAACCGGTGCTCATACTCCGTCACCGTCATGCCTCCCTGCCTGAGGCGCAGAAACTCGTCCTCCCGCTCATGTCGATACGTCTGCGGGTAATACTTCTCGTGGAACCGAGACTCGAAAGCCTCCCAGGTCCACACGAAGTCCACTGCGACCGTGCGCAGCACACTGTCCCACCATAAGCTGGCCTCCCTCTCAAACATAAAGGTAGCCAACTCAACCTGCTCTGCCTCGGAGCAATGTAACATCCGTAGCATCTTGGAGATGCGGTCCAGCCAGAACTCCGCCTCCTCGGGTCTGTGAGAACCGCAAATGAAGGAGGCCTCAAGCGCTGAAATCGCTCGAGTAGACCACGCGTACCGACATCTCCAGTAGGAGGTGCGACGGGTGTAGGCAGAGGCGCATCCTCAAACCGAGCAGGAGGCTCAGAATCCTCCTCAGGATGCGCAGATGTCGTAGGTGGAGTCGCACTACCACCGTGGGACAAGGCCTCAGCAATAGTGGCCATAAGCTCCTGATGCTGCTGCTGCTGTACTGCTGCTGCTGCTGCTCTGCTGCTGCTGCATCTGCTGCTGATGCATCATCATCATCAGCTGCTCAAATCTATCAGGCGGTGGAGCAGCCTGAGAATCATGCTGCGCAGCAGATGACGGCCGATACTGCTCACGGACCGGGGGCGTGTAAGGTGGCTGTCCACCGCTAGGACCAGCAGAAGGCTGATCAGATCCCAATCCTCGGTCCGTAGGACCGCCACTACCAGAAGGAGTCTGGTCCATAGAGCCGGTCAGACGAAGATGTGCCGTGCTCCGCGTATACTGCCGCGGCATGCCCTATACAACATAGGGTAGATCATTTGTGAGATAAGGCACAATACACATCATAAAGCACTTAAGCATTCCACACATCATCAATACAAAGAGGCTACATGCTTTTCATTTACCCAAAATTGTCATAATACATGGACTACAGAGTTACATGAATCACGACAGAAATCACATAATAGCCAATACATCTACTACAAAAACACCTAAAACATGCTACTACCTAATACAACATCTGCATAAAAACACAAACCGCCTATCGCGGTAACCAAACAAACACAACATACAACAACATGGATGACTAAGCATCCGAAGCAGGCGGTGGAGGAGGAGCATTCTTGTCCTGCGCACAGCACAGGATGGCCTTCAACGTACGGGACATCTTCTTGAAACTTTTCTTCATATAGGCTTCATTCTCTTCAAGCTTGGCTCGAACTTGACCAATCTCTTGCTGCAGGGCGGCTTGCCCCTCCTCAAGACGGGCAAATCGCGCATCAAAAGCATCCGATCCACACCTGCTCCTGAGCCGCAGGGGGTGGACTCTCCTCGGTGTCCTGAGCCTCAGATTCTTCTTCCTGTATGTCATCACCGCCCTCCTCATCACTCTCCTCGCCGGCACTATCCGACTCATCTCCAGACTCGTCGAGTCGGGCTTGCCGCTGTTGAGGGCCGATCTTCATATTCTTGAGTGTCGCTTCACTTATGACTCGGACAGGTGCAAGATCCTCCATATTCAATCTGTAGCCTACATCACGAGCCATCCTGCAGATCAGACGGCCAAATGGGAGCGAAAGATCGTTCCTGGCAGAACGAACAACATGAACTATCTGGGATAGGATGAATGTGGGCAGGCATATGTCGTCCCCATGTCCCATCTTGTACAAGAAGTCCACCATCAACCGAGTACATTCCGTGCGGTTACCCGACCGTGGGTACACGTTGTAGGTGAAAATGTGATGGAGTAAACGGAAGTCCTCGGCCATCTTTGTCGCCGCATGCAATTCCTCTCTTCCAAGTAACCCGGCGACCACAGAGATATCGCGTGCGGCGATCCCTTTCCCGCGCACTTCTGGAGAAGTTATCACTGGGGTGTACTTGACCACGCGGTAGCTTCGTGATCCGAGCCACTTCATCCACTGTAATCGTGCGTCTAATGCCCCTCACAGAAACAGTAAACTGAAGAGGCTCAACGGATGCGTCCACGATGTGAGCATAGAAAGCGCGAACCGTGTTCTCACATGCAGGGGACTCGCCATCAAACATAGAGTTCCAACCGATGTCCACCAGGCGATCCATCAGTGGGTGTAGCCCGAACACCTTTCATCCACATGAGCTTCAAACACAACCTTGCGGCCCGCGAAGCGCCCATATTCCATGCATCGGGTAGCATTTTCGACGGGATGGTCAGGATTCAGGTCCCGCTTCGACCTAAACTCCCGCACGGTGCTTGTGCCGGCCCCGACATCGGATCTTCTCGGGAATGGGCTGGCCTACTTGGGCCGGCATCATCGACCGCGGTTTTTCCTCTTTCCCATGAGAGATAGGATGGAGGAAAAAGAGAAAATGGTAGCCACCCACACCAAGGAGGGCCATGGAAATTGCCCAAAATAGGGAACTAGGGGCTGATCTCTTTGCTCCAACACAAACAACAATCCAATGAGTGTGGAAGGAGCACAAGAGGTAGGAAATGAAGAAGAAACAAGAAGGAAGTGGAATGGGTTAGTAGATTACCCGATTTTGAGCTCCAAGGAGGGGTATGAGAGCTCCAACTTGAGAAAATGGGGAAAGGAGGAGGCTAGGGCTGTTGTGGAAGGTTGGGGTGTGTGAGTTGTGGAAGAAAAATGGAAGATTTGGAGGTTTGGAGGGATGGGTTTTGAGAAAAATCGGATTTGGGGGTGGAGGTGCTTGAAAAGAGGGGTGAAATGAGAAGAAGGGTGCTCCAGCCCCTTTTATCCCAATCAAAACCCAAAATGGCACGTGTCATGGTGTGTAGGGGGTTGGGCCGACCACCCCAAGCTTGAAATTCCACTGGAAAGCCGGCCGGACCGCGGTCCGCCGCCCGAGCCGCGGCGCCGCCGCGGCAGGACTTGGCCGGAGCCGCGCCGCCGCTGCCTAGATGGTTGGGCACGTGCCCAGGGTGCTACATGTACCCTGGTTCTATCTTGAGCCTTGGTTTATTAACGTGGGGGGCCCCCGACCTCAGTTCGGCTCCAGAACGGTCAGTTTCCGGGAATTTCTAAACCAATTTGATTTTTCCTGATTTTTAACGACTAATTTTTGGTGGATTGTGATCTTGACACGTCAATAGACGGTCACGGGGTGATTTGGAGTTCATGTGTGCGGTCAGGATCGAGTACCGGCTCGATCATCGTGTCCGTTTTTAATGAATTTCACCGAACGGTGAAATCGGGAGACTCTAGGACTGTTTCTAAAATTTTGCGCACCCTCCTAAGTATAATGCGTCAGCGTACGTAGTGGGGACATAACTCAGGTCCGGTTTTAATCAAAATCATGCTTTGATACCAACTTGTAACGTCCTGAAATTCGGGGGTCGAGTATAAACTCATCTCCCGAGTTCCAACGCATCACTTATGCAACATACACAATGCTGGTTAAATGTTGTCTGAGTTAGCGCAATAAACATGAATGAGATTATACCAAAACAGTAATTCATACTCCAGTTCAATTGTATCAAGGCAAGCGGAAGACTGAAATTTTATATTCAAGTATGTAAAGTAACAAAATTTTCTGAACTCCAAAGTATGAGTACTAGCTGAGTACCAATATATATGTATTGTTTCTAAGTCAAAAACGAAAATACAATCCTCAAAAGAGGCCCTGAGAATCCCGCGATGCAGCCGGCCTAAGCAAAGCCGTCAGAGTACTGCATGAAGGAGAACTCCTGGTCCTCATCAAAGTCGGGCTCCGGCTCCTGAACCAAGGCGCCATCTACACCTGCGACAGAGTCTGGTGGGTGTTGCAAACACCGTCCCGTAATGTGGGAGTGAGTAGCTAACTCAGTGGAACAATAAAGCATAAGTTAACATGTTATCAAATCAATCAAGCAGTACAAATCAAGCATTTCTAACTACTCTTGTTAAGTGCAAAAATGCTATGACATGATGCTGTATGCCCTTGCCAAACCACCCTCAAGCGACATCATCTTACGTTCGCGAATGCTTACTCCCTCAGTGCGCCACATCTACAAAGCACATGCGGTGCGATGATGCTCATGATTACCAAGTTTTTATTAGTCCATTTCAAACAGCAGTATTGGGAAACTAAGGTGCCTCCCTTGTATCATTTCCCAAACATGATCCATTCTAGGGTCGTCAATCCCAGTTATTCTCATACGATATTATAGTTTGAGAAGCGTAGTTAAGGCATCGCAAAGGGCTCGTCACCCGTCAGCGCGGATACAGATCTCACCGTATGCGGCTCAATTGCTGGCCGTCAGCTCGAGTACAGGTCTCACCGTATTCGGCTCAATCACTAGCCGTCAGCTCAAGTACAGGTCTCACCGTACTCGGCTCAACTCACACTCTAGTTGCTGTGAAAGACTCGTCGCCAATCACAGACCCTTGGAGTGTACTCGATGATACCACGGAGGACTCGTCGCCCGTCAGCACGAGTACAGATCTCACCGTACTCGGCTCTCGCCAAAGTATCGACAGCTCGAATACAGTGTCTCATACCACCATATTCGGCTCACGAGTTTGGTTGCGCAATGGTCACTACGGGGAGGCACATGGCCCCAGCGTAGGCCGACAGCTTGACCACGGTGTCCCATACTACCATGCCCGGCTCATGCGACTTAGCGGATCTAGGTACCATGGTTAAACGGGGATCGCCACTGGTAAGTATGGTACCCTAGGTTCAAGCAGTAGCGACCAAACAGGGTGAACACACAAATACACTTCGGTTTAGTTGGCGAGCCCGACTAGCTCGAGCGCACCACAAGTTGAGCGATATGGAGCGCAAAAGCACTCCGTGTGGCCAACCACTATCGCCAACCGAAGTACGACTCGGGTTCGCCAGACACGTCCTTTGTGGCGACATGAATCTCAGCCACAATTGCAAGTCTGGTACCAAATGTTTAGACTATATACATAGTCCCAAACTCAAATAGTTTTCATCGATAGCATGTGAAGTAAAGCATGATAAACAAGCAATACAAGCATGTTAGTAGGCATGTTATAAAGCATGAAGTAAAACATGAAGTAAAGCATGTTACAAAGCATGTTGTAAAGCATGTTGTGAAGCATGTTGTGAAGCATGTAGTAAGGCACTATCCACATAGGGATACAATTACATACACATTACAGGTGAGTGGTTCTAGTGAACCACCGCATGGAGGGAAACCTACTTGTCTCTAAGGGAGTCGGGAATCCCATATCAGCACCTCTCTAAGGCACTAACACACGAACATTTGCGCACACGAGCGTTTACACAACTACTTAGCATACACTATTTCAACATACACGACGTATGTTAGCGAAATTTGTATTAGGGTTGTCCCTTCGCCACGTGAGTATTTTACCCATGTATCTCACAATCATACAGCAAATAATCATTACAATTGCATTTCCAAAATCCGCACGTATGCGGTATTTCTAGAATACGTAATTTCAACATACATGACTTTTACACATGAACATGTATTTTTGCGATTCCTTTCGCCAAACTAGCATTTTATCCACATATTATATAATCAAACATTAAATAAACATGTCAAACATTTTCCCCAAAAAAATACGTATACGGTATTTCTACGTATATCTAGAGTATGTGAAATTCCATATTCTACAATGTTAATCGAAACAGGAAACGGAAAGCACTTTGTACATGTGCATTTACACGCAGATCATGAATCTATCATTATCTGACATTGAAAGCGTTGAAAAACGTAACTTATACATTTAAAGTCCTCACCTCAGCCCTTGGAATTCCAACGAATCAGCAAGGGTATTGGAGCTTCCGTATACGGGAGTTTCTTAGCCTAAAGAGCGTAACCGATTAGCTTTTTCATAACCTACCACTATCCAACCTCAAATCAGACCTAGGGTTAGGGTTTCTTACCTTCAAATGGGATGGACACCGCCGGAAAAACACCTGGAATAAGGTGGTGTAGGCCGTGTGATGAGTGGAAGCAGCAGGAGGAAGATCGGCTTCGAACTCCAAGCCTTTCTCTCTCTTTTCTTTCTCTCTCTCTAAGGGTTTGCTCCCAAATTCGTATGGCTGTGAGAGGGGCTGTTCTAAGCCCCTTTTATAGCCAAAGTCATGTCCAAAATAGACTCAGGTTCAAGGGTGGCTGCATATATAGGCAGTTCGCCACTTTCCAAGCTCAAAAGGGATTTTCTGGTGGCCCTCCTTGAGCCAAACGTCAGACTTAAGCTCACCATCTATGGATCTACGTGGGATTACGTTTTCGACTCGATCGGATTTTCAGATCGCACTTGGCGGACCACTTTCAGTTCAACGGTCAGTGGGCCACGATCAGAAATTCTAAGTACATGTAAATGTTCCTGAAATTTTTCTAATCCGAGGGTGTAATTTGGTCTGATTCCGACGGTCAGGTTGCTTAATACTGACGCGCAACCGAATGATGCCAGATCACTATTCCAGATATTTATTTGGGATGGAATTTGTGTTTTTCACACTCCCTCGCTCCGGATCGAAAAGAATGGCCGTGGGACATCGGAATCATCTGATTTTTGAGATGATTGTCAAGCCCAGTGGGGCGGTCCCAGTTCCTTAGCTTCGTGTTAATCGGACTCCCGATGTGCGATCTAGACCTCATACGAAGTTTCGTTTCAGTCCCGAGAGCAAACGGGTAATGAGTTTGGCTCTAGACTTTAGGGTAACCTAGAGTCACTAATTCTGCAAGTTTTGGGTCTTGCAGATCGTATTTAAAACGATCCCAACGGATTTCATGGCTAACCGAGTTTAGTACTTAGTTAACTTTGTTATATTTCTAAAGGATTTAATCCTACGTGATTTCTGGTCGAGGTGGTACTCGGCCCAATGTACGGAAATTTACAGGTCGTTACACATCTAAACCATCCATCCCATTTGGTGCGCTCGTCCTAAGGCTTGAGACAAAAAAAAAAGAGGCAGATCTATTAGGTGGACCACACTATAGTAAACATGGGGGATGAACAGCTACCCTTGAAACCCTTTTGGGGGCACAGAAGTTGTGGATCAATATGATATTTGTTTTTCCATTTAATTCAGGTCTTTGTGACCATATGCATGAATTGGATGGAAAATAAATGCTATGGTGAGCCCTGTGGGGTTTTAACGGTGGAAATCATTATCACCACTGTTATTTGGGGTATGGTCTAGATAATCTTTCGATATGATTTATTTCCTTGGAAATGCTCTAAAATGATCTTTAAAATATAGATGAATGGTGTAACTGGTGCGGCCCATTGATGTGGCCCATTGGATGTATATGAGGCCCATTGGTGTGGCCCGTTGATGCGGCTCATTTAATGTATATGAGGCCCATTGGTGTCACGCCCCAAACTCGGAAACCGGGCTCACAAAATTCCGATCGCCGAATCCGTCACCGACAGCCTCCGTAGTACCCCATTCTCGGCTCCCAGTCCCCATACGCCAGATTCCGATCCTAGGATCCTACAAGGAGGATTTTCAGCATGAATTTATATATATATATATATATATTATATATATATATATATATATATATATATATAATAGATCTGTGAATCCGGCGCCGACAGCCTCCGTAGTACCCCATTCTCGGCTCCTAGCCCCCATTCGTGTGACTTGGCCCCTGCACCGTCTTGCTAGATTGCTCATGAATGATGCGTTTTGGGAGTTAGAGCTTGAGATTCATGGGCGTTATCCCTATCTCGTAGGTGTTTTGATTATGATGTTATGCTGCGTTCTAACTATATGTGATGATGATGTTGCCTTTATGATTTGGGTATGTTTATGATTATGCTCCATTACAAAGAAAAAAAAAATTTCATACTGAAAATCCTCCTTGTAGGATCCCAGGATCGGAATTTGGCGTATGGGCGCTGGGAGCCGAGAATGGGGTACTACGGAGGCTGTCAGCACCGGATTCGGCGATCGGGAATTTTGTGAGCCCGGTTTCCGAGTTTGGGGCGTGACAATTGGTGTGGCCCGTTGATGCGGCCCACTTGATGTATATGAGGTCCATTGGTGCGGCCTATTGATATGGCCCACTTGATGTATGTGAGACCCATTGTTGTGGGCCATTGCATTGTATGTGAAGCCCATATGATGAGGCCTATTGTGATATATTTGAGGCCCCATAAGTGAGACCCAAAGAGATGTACATGTGGCCTTTGTGTGAGGCCTAATGTGATGTATGTAATAATGTTTATAATGTTCCTTGTAATGGGAGCAATGATGGTTTGACGGCCACATTGTAAGGGAAATGATGGTTAAATGTCCGTATTGTAATTCTCCTTAGGGCCCATTGTTAGGCCCATACTTGTTGTGTATAGGCCGTCTAGGCCCATCTTTGTTATGAAGATAGTTCATTACCATATAACATACTTAGTATAACTCTATGATTCATGCCCATACGCATCATATGTATGCTTGATATGAGGAGTGACTGATCATAGCATATGTCATTGGGTAGATTGTTTATGCGACTCCCTGATAGGAGTTACCCGCATGAGTGCGCGGTACGCGTAGGATTTGCTTCATGACTGATAGTGTGATTCATGCATCTCGTATTGGTGTGACATGATTACTGTACACCCTAGCGACATCAGGGCTGTGGCCTCCACAGGCATATCGTGGATGGCAGGATCGGACACTGAAAATACTGTTATTAGGATTGGGGCGCCATAGATGTCCCTGGGTGAAAATCCCTAAGCCTAATGGTACTAGAGGATGACTCCAACATCGAGACCGAGTGGACACATGGTCGCACGAGGTCCGAATACCAGGAGGCCGCATTTCCCACTATGTCGTGGACGGTTGGAAGGGGGTGTGGCCTTACTCGCCCAAGGCAGGGGGCATTGCTAGGCTAAGTATGGCCAACTCGTAAATAGGTCTGCTATCGACGTGCCGGATAGGTATTGACACACTATTGGTCAGGCGGATAGTGAGGTTTCTTACACTCACTTGGACTACGCGCCTCAGAAAGGGGCAGTGTCATTTAGAGTGTACTAAACCCGGTTATTGTCCAGAGTGAAAACTGTACTGATATTTGATGCTCTAGTGATGAGCTGCATTGATATGTGGATTCAGATGAGGATTGGTATGCTTGAGTTGCATCTCATATCACATGGCCTTGGTATGGCCAATATCAATCATGCCTTGCATCTCATGGCCTTGATATGGCCGATACATTCATGTCTTATATCACATAGCCTTGGTACTGCTGATAATATTCATGGATTCGCCAACATATTCCGCATTACTCTGATATCGCATTTTGGGCACGCTTATATTGCGCACATACTTTCACCACCCTCTAAGTTTTCTATAAGCTTATGCACAATTGATGCGTGTAGGTGACGCTAGATCGTAGCTGAGTAGGAGAGGAGTGTGCCATAGAACTTATGGAGCTTTTGACTTTTGATATTGTATTTCCCTTTAGGCGCATTGTACCTTAAAGCTTTTGATCATAGTTGATTTTGTGATGGTGTCTTGGTTGTTGTTCATGGGTTATGCTTATAGTTATGCTTGTTACGGAATAAATTCATGCTGAAAAAAATTCCTCCTTGAATGATCCTAGGATCGAAACCTAGTATATGGGTGTCGGGAGTCGAGAATGGGGCACTATGGAGGCTGTCGGCGTCGAATTCGGAGATCAGGAATTTTGTGAGCCTGGTTTCTGAGTTTGGGCGTGACACCTTTGTCCTAACAAAAGTGGATAGATTTTCTTGTTTGTCCATTTAATCATTCATCAACTTGGGACTTGCTAAAGCCAAGACTAAAGGATAAAAAATATGAACTCTGAATTGGCTTTGAATAGATGACCTAAGTAGGTTTTTCTATTTGGGTTGGGATCATCTATTTGTAAGGTCAAGATCGTATAAGCGGTTCTTTGTCTTCAATGTGGCTTTAATGCTTCTAATATAGTTGCATCGCTGGCCTTCATTTGTCTAGAACTATCCGACTACTAGACACAACTAGTTACATGATTGACAAACAAACGTGCAAAGGTGGGTGCACTTGTACAAGTACTTTCAGATGTGGTCGACATGGAAGTATGCCATATATTGCTCGATCGACCATGGCAATTAGACTCTGATAAAACCCATCGAGGACGAGATAATATCTACGTCTTTGTCAAGGACAGTCTCAAGACAATCGTTACCCCTATGACACCAAAGAACCATTCTGAAGCTTCTAAAGTGGGGGGAAGTCGCTCCTGACCATTTAGGATTTTGTGGAGGAATCCAAGAAAACTGATGAGGTGTACACAGTGGTGGTAAAGGGTGAGGAATCAAAATGCTTAAACATTCCTCTAAGTTTAAGGTCGTTTTAAAACAAATTCAAAGAAACTTAGCCCGAAGAATTACCCAATGGATTACCCCTCATGCGGGACTTCAAACATTACATAGACCTCGTCAATAGGGCTAGATCGTCCAGCCGCCCTCTGTAACGTCTCGAAAAAATTCGTACAAAGACCTGAGTACCACCTCAGGCACAAATCACTTAGGACCAAATCCTTTAGAAATTAGACGAAATTAACTAAGTGTTAAACTAGATTATCTGTGAAATTAGCACTAACCACTTTAAATACGAACTGCAAGACCCAAAACTTGTAGAATCATTAACGCTACATGACCCTGAAATCTATGATCAATCTCTAAACCCAGTTGCTCTTGAGACCACATTGAAACTTTGTATTGGACCTGGACTGCGCATCAAAAGTTCGATTACAGCAAAACCATACGGTTAGGACTGCCTTACTAGACTTGACAACCACCTCGGAAATCAACTCCAGATAGTATCCAGAAACGTACAACTTGAACCCGAAGCAAAGTGTGTGAGAAACACGAATACCTTTCGAACATGAACTCAGATTTAAGTGATTTGGGTCATTCACTTGCAGGTCAAATCTAAGGTTTTATACCGTCAGAATCTGACCCAGATACACCCTTAAATCAGGAAAAATTTCATACACAGGTCCATTTACTCGTGGCCCTGATCGAGCACCGATGACCGTTGAACTGAAACTGGTCCGCCACAGTCGATGTACAAATCCGATCAGGCCGAAAAATTAACTTGACATAGATCCAATGTTAGGGAGCTTAAGTCTGACCGCATGCAGAAAAGGGGCCTCCAGAAGTGTTCCGTTAGAACGAAACTGTCGCCCTTTGGCTATAACCTAAGTATACCTTAGCCCTGGGGCCATTTCCATCAGTCCTGGGCTTATAAAAAGGCCTTAAACCCCCTCTCTCTCATTCCATACGAATTTGAAACCCTAGGTGAGAGAAGAGAAAAGAAAGAGAAGGAAAGAGAGAGAAAGTGTAAGTGAAAGCTAGGGTTTGCTGCAGAGATTCTTCCCTGCCGCTCTACGTATCGTATCACCGCTACCGTATCGCTATACTAGCGATTTTGGTTCCATTTTCGGGTAAGAAATCCTAACCTTAAGCTATTTTAGGGTTTTAAATAGAGTAAGGGATGAAATAGCTAATCTATTTCATACTGTAGGTTGCAATTGTGCCGTAAATGACGACTTAGAGAACGAACTGAGTTCGTTATGAGTCTACCGACGAAAGGTGCGGACTATAAATATTTAGGTTATGGTTTTCAAGGCTTTCAATGTCAGTAATGATTTATGACTAGGTTGATTGCTATCACATGTGCTTAGATACGAGGGTTTCCTTGTATTATGTACATATATAAACTATGTTGATTTATAATACATTCCATGTGTTTGTTGAAATGTGTGAATAAGTATGGAATTGTGATTTATGCTTGCCATGTTTATTGACTGAGAATTCATGATTGTTGTACGTACGGTGAACCCTTATAAAGGGATTTGTTATAACTACCTTACTACATGTATATGATATGTGTAGCCCAAGTATTTGATAAAATGCCTGAATGTGCAAATGCTTGTTTAAATGCATGTAATGAGGGTGTTGAGATAAGATTTTCAATTCCCTTAACTATGGTTATAGTATCCTTTATATAACCTATCCTACTACTATGTGTTGTATGGATGAAATGTCTATGTATGATAATATGTTTAGTATGTGTTTGTTAAATTGCTCAAGTAAGATTGATATCTGATTCCAGTTGTCACATGTTGTTTCGGATTACTAGATGTGAATGTGATTGGAGCTACTATGTAGTCTAAGAAATCGGTAAATGGCTGTGAACAGTGGTTTAACTGCTTAACCACGACAGACATGCCCGATGAATCCGAGTCGTACGCTGCTTATCGGCAGTGGTTAGGCCACGTGGAGTGCTTATGCGCTCCATGTCGATCAGTTCGACATATGCTCGTACCAGTCGAGCTCGTCAAGTAACCTGATTGACCTGATGTATGTTCACCATGTATGGACGTTATTGCTTGAACCTAAGGTACCAAACTCACCAGTTGAAACCCAGTTAACCTTGGTACCTCGATCCACTAAGACTCATGAGCCAGACATGATGGTATGGGACACCGTGGCTGAGCTGTAGGCTTATACCGGGGTGACGAGTTGTCGGACTACAACTAGGTGACGAGCCATTCGTAGTGACCACGAGCATACTCTGAGACTGGACTGAGGCGACGAGCCTTTCCGTAGCAACTAGAGTATAAGCTAGGCCTGCATTGAGGTGACGAGCCCTTTGTAGCAACCTGGAACCGCAACATCGTATGAGACTAACTAGGACTGATGACCCTAGAATGGATCATTGTTTGGGAAATGATATAAGGGAGGTACCTTAGCTTTCCAATCCTGCTGTATGAAAAAGTTTAATAAGAACTTGGTAATCACGCTCATGCATTGCATTGCATGTGCCTTTGGCGTTGGTGTTGAGCACAGAGGAAGGGGTGCATGCCGCGACCGTAAGAGAAAGATCGCAGAGGGAGAGTAGGCGAGGGCATGCATCTTAATACATATCATGTTTGTATTAACCAGAGTACTTAGGGATGTTTGATTGTATTGCTTTATCATTACTGCTTGATTGAATTGATAACATGTTAACCTTTGCCTTATAGCTCCATTGAGTTGATCAATCACTCCCACATTCTGGGACAGTGTTTTAAACACCAACTTGACCCTGTTATAGTTGCAGATGATGGCAATGCTTACGAAGCGGAGCCAAATTTTTATGATGACAAGGAGGAATTCTTCTACATGCGGTTATCAAGCTGGTCTACGTAGACCATGTGCTGATCGACGAGGCTTACAGGGATACTGACCAGATATCATTACACTCGTTATGATTGTATTTTGGAGCACACATGTATATTTATTTTATACATTTTGGGAGTATACATGTATATATTTAACCTGGTAACATGATCACACTTCAGAGACTTACTACAGTTCATATATCTTATCCATCTATTACAGTCTTCCGCTTGCAAAATTTAACTGTCTTTGGAGTATGATATACTGTTTTGGTATAATCCCATTCATGTTTAACTCACTAATACGGACAACATTCAATCATCATTATCTATGTTGCATAAGTGATGTTTTAGAATTCGCGAGTTTGAGCTTATGCTCGACCCCCAATTTTCAGGGCGTTACACCCTCACTATTGGATGAGTCCGAAAGATTGTGGAATACTTCATGGGCAGGTGAAATAATTAATTTGTAAGGGTCTTCTGAGAGAGTGCATAAGTCCATGCACTGTGCCTGCTTTATTAACGCCTAAGAAAGATAGGAGCTAGTGCATGTGTGTCGACAACCGGATAATTAACAAAATGGTTATTAAATACAAGTTCCTGATATCGCGGTTGGACTACATGCTTGATATGCTAGAAGGTGAACGGTGTTCTCTAAAATAGATCTAAAGAGAGGGTACCATTTGATTCATATTTAGCCCGATGATAAGTGAAAAATGACATTCAAGACCAAGGAAGGGTTGTATGAGTGATTGGTCATGGCTTTAGGTTTATCAAACGCACCTAACACTTTTATGCATCTGATTAATCAAGTGTTGAAGTTGTTCATTAGTTGGTTTGTGGTAGTACATCTAGTAATATCCTAATATATAGACAGGTGAGATGAAGCACATGGAACATCTTAGGCATGTGTTCAGGTCCTAGTAGTTAACAAGTTGTATCTCAATTTGAAGAAGTGTAGTTTTTTAATGCACAACTTGTTGTTCTTTAAATTTATTGTGACGTGCACAGACATCCTATGGATGATGAAAAGGTGCAAGCCATTAGGGAATAGCCGATTGTAATGAACATGCATGAAGGAGTTTCTACGGGTTGACAACATTTTATCGTCGATTAATGCAGAATTTCAGCATTATAGTCACACTCATTATAGATTGCATGAAAAAGTTGTCGTTTTAGTGGACCGATGAGGCTGACAAGGGCTTTACTGAAATTTAGCATCGATTGTCCACAACACTATTCTTGTTTCTTAACTGTTTTAACAAACTGTTTGATGTTGAGTGTAACACCTTATAGTCAGAATTGGAGGAGTCTTATCACATGAAGGCAGGTCAGTAGCCTTCAACAATGAGAAGCTTAGTGAAACCTCAAAGAAATGGTCGACATATGAGCTTGAGCTATTTGCAGTGGTTCAAGCATTGTGACATTGATGTCATTTTCTAATTCAGAGATAACTTGTTATCTACACTGACCATCAAACCTTAAAGTTTATTAATAGTTAGGCTAACGTGAACTGAGTACATGCTAGATGCATTACATTATTTTACAGGAATTCACATTCGTTGTGAAGAATAAGTCAGGGCAGAAGAACAAGGTGGCTGATACACTTAAGCGTTGTGCATCACTATAGGTTATGATGAGCAATTAGCTGGTTGGCTTTGATCGTCTCAAGGATCTGTATACAGAGTATGAGGACTTCAAGGATGCATGGATGATGTGCCAAGAGGGTTATCACAGTGACCCACATATGCAAGACAATTTCCTCTTCAAAGAGAATCAAATGTGCATGCCCCAAAGTTCTCTCAGGTAGAAGATTATCTAAGAGCTACATGGAGGTTGCCTTGGTATAAACTTTGGGCGAGACAAGACATGGGCTCTTGTTGAGGAACGATATTACTGCCCACAATTGGCACATGACGTGGATAAAGTGGTGCATCACTGTCATATTTGTCAAACCTCCAATAAGTAGTCTTAGAATACAGGCCTCTACCCTCCTTTACATGTACCTGACGACAATTAGGAGGACTTATCTATGGACGTCGTGCTTGGTCTCCCACGAACACAACAATGCATGGATCTGATATTCGTGATGGTATATTGTTTCTTAAATATGGTGAACTTTATCCACATGTAAGAAGACCATCAATGCAACACACATAGTGAATTTATTCTTCAAGAGGTCATGTGGCTACACAGGGTTCCCAAGACCATTATTTTTTTATCGTGACATGAAGTTCAATAGCCAGTTTTGGCAAACTTTGTGGAATCGGTTTGGTAAGCGACTTCAAATCATCAGTGCTTACCACCTAAGGGTGTACACGGGTCGGTTCGATCCAGTTCTGGGGGAAAACTGGAACCGAATCGTTCCATACGATTCTTCCAATTTCATAACCGTAACTAGACTGTTAGTACCCTAAAACTGAACTAGAACCGGACCGTGAAAACAGTTTCAGTTCTGGATTGGTTCCACAGGTCTGGGCTTTTTAAAATCCAACCCAATTGGTATGAATTGTTGGGGCGGCCCATGTTTTGGCACACTCACTTATTGATTTGGTCACATATACTTGGATGTGAGTGGATACCCACAAATAAAGTAGATTCAATAGCTCTAGTGGGCCTCACCATAGAAAATAGTGGTGATGAATGGCCACATGTCGAAACCTTGCTAGGGACCATTTTGTAGAGCTGCATTTATTCCACTGTCCATTTAGGGACTGCATCACAGGAAACAATGGAGGTAATTTACCCTATAGTTGAAACCTTCCTAAGGCCATCATGATCATGATGGAAATATTTCATCCACACCATACATACAGAGGACCCTAACACCTAAAACAGTTGAGATGCTGACGTCCAGCATTAAAACCTCCCTGGTCCAGGGGTGTCCATATCAAATCCACTCTATCCATCCATTTTGAAATATCGCAATAGTACAGGATTCCACTAATCACAAATGTCCAATTTTTGATGGGCCACCCTAATAATTAGTGGCTAGAAATGTCCACCGTTGAATCCTTTTTTAAGTCCATGGTGATGTCTGTGTTGCATTCACACCGTCCAACCATTGTTGGACATCCCTAGACTGTGGGCTCCCTAAAGGATGAGAACATCACCACTTAAAACAGCGGTACAATAGTATCCACCATTAAAATCTTCCTGGACCACATTAGATATGTGTTTTACCATACCGGCCACACTTCCAGTCCACTGGGCGATGGGCTCACTAGATGTATACATTTTATCCTTGCCATCCAACTGTTGGACGAAACTGTGACCCCCCTGTTGTATGTATTATATCTACACCGTCCATCTGGTTGGTGAGAGAGGGAGAGAGAGACGGCGAGAGAGGGCAGGGGACCTGGGTAGCCGCATGAAAACGCAGCAGGGTTGGGTTGGCTTGCTTTAGTTTTTTTTTAAAAAAAAAAAAAAAAAAACATAAGTTCGGTTCCTGGTTCAGTTTTAGGTTTTATTCCACAGTTCGAATCCACGGTTTGATTCAGTTCTTCATACCCCTAAACTGGAACCAAACCGTATTCAATGATTCTTTGATTTTTAGAACCGAAACCAGAACTGGTACACTCTAGAACCGGACCAAACCGGACCGTTTGATCAGTTCCAGTCCAGTTCCACGGTTCTACCGGTTCGATGTGCACCCCTACTACCACCCGTAAGTTGATGGGAAGATTAAAGTTATGAATTACACGTTGGGAAACCTCCTCCGATGTATTTTAGGAGCCAAACTGAAGCTGTGTGATTTGGCCACTTCTCAAGCAAAGTTTGCTTTCAACAATATGGTGAACAGGTCGATAGGGAAGTCTCCATTCCATATTTTTATTTTAGTTATGTACTCCACCACTACTGAGTGTGAAATATTGTATGTTTCCCCCTTATTATGCTTTAGTTTTATAAACAGTAATACGCATAATTGAAAAGGCCAAGCAATATGTCCTAGAGGGGGGGGGGGTGAATAGGACTATGACAAATTAAAATTTAACAGTGGAGAATAAGAAATAGGATAGCCAGCAAAATAAAGAAAACAGACCACAATACAGGAATGTAAAGCAACCTCAAAATTCAAGTCTTGAGAGGTTGATACAAATGTTATTCTAAGGACAACCTTACACCAAAAACCAGAGTTTATGGTAGGACAACCTTATTTCTAGAAAGGTCTTTGTATCAAAAACTCAAAACGAAGATGAATAAATAAATAGCAAGGAATTGAAATAAATTGTAGGAATTTAAACCTAAATTATTACAACATTCCCCATTGTGCATGAAATGTAATAATGACAATATTCCCATTCACATATACATTCCACAAAACTGAATGATTAAAGAAATAGAAAATAAGTAAACATCCAAATCACAAAACACACCGATATATAGTGGTTCGCCTGTGTGTTCACTAACTGTTAAACAACAGCCACACAGCTTGCTACTCCGCTCTTAATATCCTCATGCAGGGGATATTAGCATTCACTATTAAAATAGGTTTTATAAGTTCACTTAAAACCTTCACAATTGTGTCTTTTTAACTTGGGCTTACATAATTCAAAAACCCACATTTTCTGAGTTTTCTGGCTCTCCTCAGATAACCAACACAATGAGATTTTTTTGGCGAATCTCAAACAAAACCAAAATAATGGAATTTACAAAAAAAAAATGTAAAATACCTGGATTTCTCCTTTTGCAGCAGGTGGGTAGAACCAATCCGAGTAGAAGTTCGAATCAACGTTCAATGTCCAATACTCACTTAAGAAATGGTTTTAGGTTCTAATTGATTTTAAATTAAACCAAATTGGGCGTAGTTCTATTTGATTTTGATTCTAAGAAGAAGGAATACAACAATTCCTCTTTTTCAAATAAGATTGGAATATAGGAATAAAATCAAATAAAAATAAGATAACAAAAGATATTAAATATGCACAGAGTAGCTTAAAATGAACACTAACTTATCTCATAGTGGAGGCTTGAATTTTCTTTTTAATTGAGTTATAAATCTCTGAAATTCATGCTCTATTTATATTTACAGAAATCACGTCTACGACTGGTCGTGTGGCCACCACGACTGGTCGTAGGATGAACTGCATTTTGAAATTTTAAGCGCGATATGGAAAAACAGTTTCATAACTGGTCGAAGGTAGTCCACGACCGATCGTGTGCACTCTACGATTGGTCATGAGACAAAAAGTTTAGACACCGGAATTTGAGTCGAAGAACTAGGACTAGTCGAAGGACGAGTTGAGACCATTCCTACAACTGGTCGAACAATCTCCAGGACTGGTCGTAGAATAACCAAAAAATTCTAAAAATGTTCAACAACTTAGGACTAGTCGTAGAATTTCTTGGACTAGTCGAACCAGTGCTAGGACTAGTCAAATAAGGTCCAGGACTAGTCTTAGAACATACCAAATTCATGTAAAAGATTCATCTTGAATTATGTATACAAAATGACCTACCCTAAGGTCAAACTAAGGTAATTCATACCTTAACTATGAAGTATGGACATTGAGTCTTCATTTCTTCAGATGATGGTTGGCCTTTTAAGATTATGAAGCTTGAGATCTTCTAAAGCTTGGATTTGTACATCATCTTGTCTAGAACATTATCTTGAGTCTCGAACAAGTACTCGTCTTTTCGATGTAGCTTTAAAAACTCTAAACATTGGAGCTTACAGAAGTGGACAAAGTACTTGATCTGCGGTTCTTGAAGTAGATCATTGTTCTTGACTTGAAGCATTGTGATTTCTTGACTTGAAGCAATGTGATGCAGTGCCTTGAACATATGTATATCAACATACAAACACAAGACACAGATAGAGGTTTTGACACTACAAAATTTGACAACCAAAGGAGCATGAGAGAATAACACTTACAATCTCCCCCTTTGTCAAATTTATGACAAAACACACTCCATTAATCCAATAACATAAGAGAAGAACAACATGCACAGTAAAAAATCTTGCACCAGTTATATAAGAGAACCAGTTAAAGAATCATAAGCCAGCACACACATATACTCCCCCTGAGTAACACACATAGATAGAGAAAAAAAATGCTACTAAAAGAAAAAAAATGCTACCATTCTACCATTCTTCATTACCATTCCAAACAAACTTCATGAGAAATCTTCTCCCCCTTTTTGTCACAATATGACAAAGGAAGCAAACCAATGGAACAGAAGAATAATCAGGAAAGTAATATATTGATAAACTAGTAAAGAATTAAGAAAAATACCATGAACCAGTTTAACCAAAAGTCAGTCAACCAAATAGAGGTAAAATCAATGTCATCAGACCAACAAAAGTAAAATAGTATTAGAATTAATATAGACCAAAAGAGAAAATCATTCAATCAGATCCAGAAGAGGGAGCTGGATTAGATGGATCAATTTTGTGTAAACCCTTAGTAACGTTCCGCATATACTTGTGCATATGAGCAAACTAAGATGCTTGAGTTACACGTATTTCAACCACCTGTTCCTTAAGAGAACGCAACCTCTCATCAAAGCCAAAAGGCTGATAGTCCAGATCATTTCCAGAATCTGAACCAATTTCATCAAAAATATCATCCATATCAACATCGTCAGGAGGAAGATTCCCAGCATCTGCCTCATTTCCTACTTCAGCACCACTACCAACATCCACTTGGCCACGAGCCAATTCCAATTTCATTTTGTTAATATTCGAATTGTTAAAAATAAGATGATGGATGGGAGCCTCTCCAACAGGCATAGCCACGAGCATGTGATTAGCTAAATCAGTCATGAAATAGGCAAAAGGAATGTTACTATGACTTGGATGGAGATGAGACTGAATAATGGAACGACATATCAATGAAGGAAGGCAAACTTTAGAACCAGAAATGAAAGAGTACAAAACACGAACCATAAAGGCAGTTAATTCTGTCTTATTACTAGAACGAAGATACAGGTTAGAAATAAAAATCTTGTGAAGTACCCTGTATTTTGGTAACAAGTACCTTGTGAGGAGCGCATTTCGTTTATGAGTCCATTGCACAGTCAAATTACACAAATCTCTAGTTAGTATACACTTTTCAGATTCTGAGGGTTTTTCAGCTAAATTATGAATAGTACCTTCCTCATTAACAAGAATATCCATTAACTCTGTAATCAGATGGTGGTCAACTTCAAATAGACCTTCTCTAGTATCAATTTTAAAAGTTCAATATTCAAAAGAGAACTCTACGATACATGCAAACATGGCTTGTGCAATAGATTGGTATGCATGCCCACCCCAATGTAAGATGTTATCCCAACCTACAGATTGGAGTAGAGGTAGAATACCAAAAGGAATAATGTGTTCAATACAGACAGACCGTTCAACAATGACATTGTGCATACACAAATCCCATACATAAGAGGGAGCATCCTCAGGTGAACGAAGATGGCGTTGAGTGATAGGAATTGATCTAGAGGATGATGGACCACGGGAAGTTTTGTTTTTCTCCCTAGCATCCATTATCAATATGAAAATCAACAGATCAAGTAGATACTAAAGATGTGAAAAATGGGTTTTGTTAGATCAGTTTTTTCAAGAAAAAGCCCCAAAATTGCAATGAATCTCAAAATAGGTTACTCCAAGAGTGAAAATGAAGTAATAGAAACTAGAATCTACAAGAGAAACACAAAAGATGCACTAACCTTGAAGATTTAGGAAGGTGGGTACGACTAGTTGTGCCTCGGCTCGTTGGAGAAAAAAAAAAAAAGAAATGACGAAGATGAGATTTTCCCCAAATTTAAAAGGTTCCAACACGATACACGACTGGTTGAGGACCTTTCTCGACCGGTCGTACCACGACTAGTCGAGCGCTTCCTCGACTGGTCGTGTACCTATAAAAATAGGCATATTTCATAAAAATTAGAATTTTAAACCAATAAAATATCAAATATATATACAATATGATACAAATGTGCATGAATAATCAATTTAGAATGCACATACCGAGATCAAATTTCAATTTATTAAACCTGCTTTTGTCGAGCGGTTTAGTGAAAATGTCGGCAAGTTGAGTCTCGGTCAGAATATATTTCAAGGATATTATTTTATCTTCCACTAATTCACGAATATGATACCTAATGTCAATGTGCTTAGTACGTGAATGCTGGATTAGGTTTTTTGATATATTTATAGCACTGGAATTATCACAATATAATATCATTGATTCCTATGCAATTCCATAATCGCTTAACATACGTTTCATCCAAACAAGCTGAGTACATGCATTTTCTACTACGATGTATTCAGCCTCAGTAGTTGATAGCGATATAGAACTTTGCTTCTTGCTAAACCAAGAAACCAAACAGTTTTCAATATAGAAACAACCAACACTGGTTGATTTTCTGTCATCAATATTACCAGCTGAAAAGGCCAAGCTATATGTCCTAGAGGGGGGGGGGGGTGAATAGGACTATGCCAAATTTAAAATAAAATCAGCGGAAATAAAGTAAACCAATAGCGTTACAATTATGAATCAATTCACAATGCTAAATTTAAATCACCTTGATAAATAAGTATTGAGAGATTGATACAAATTCGGTTCTAAGGACAACCTTACACCATAATAAACAAGGGCTTATGGTAGGACAACCTTATTTCTAGAACATCTTTTGGATCAAGGACTCAATTTTAATAGAAGTAAATGAAATAGCAAGGAATTGAAATTAAATGCAGAAGTATAGATCTAAATTATTACAACATCCCCACACTTGCTTGAAATGTAAATAATTACAACATTCACATCCACTTGTACATTCCACACAATTGAATGATAAAAGATATGAAAATTAAGCAAGCATTCAATCCACAAGACAAAGATTTATAGTGGTTCGCCTGTGTGTACACCAACTGTCTTTCAACAGCCACACAGAAAGCTACTCCACTCCTAATATCCTCACACAGGGGATATTAGCGTTCACTATCAAATAGGTTTTCACAGGTTCACCAAAAACCTTTACAATTGTGTCTTTTTCACTTGGGCTTACACAATTAAAAACCCCTCTTTTCTGAGTTTTCTGGCACTCCTCAGATAACCAATACAATGAGATTTTTTTCTGGTTCAACCTCAAACAAAACCAATACAATGAGATTTTTTCTGGTTCAACCTCAAACAAAACCAATACAATGAGATTTTTCTGGCTTAACCTCAAACAAAACCAAAAGTAAATAAATTGTAAAATACCTGGATTTCTCCTTTTCGTAGCAGCCCGGTAGAACCAATCGGAGTAGATGATTGAATGTCAAAGTTCAATTTCCAATACTCACATTCATATGGTTCTAAATTCTAATTGATTTTAGATTTTAACTAGTTGGGCGTAGCTATATTTGATTTTGATTCCAAGAAGAAGGAATAAGATAATTCCTCTTTTCAAATAAAAGATTGGAATGAAGAAACAAAATCAAATTAAATAAGCTAGCAAAAAGGAATATTAAATAAGCACAATGTAGCTTAAAATAAACACAGACTTATCTCAGAGTGATCACTTGAAATTTCTTGAATTGAATTGAGTTGAAGTATGAAAACTCTGAATTTCGTGTTCAATTTATAGAAGCAAAAATCGCTCCTACGACTGGTCTTAGAAACCTTCGACTGGTCGTAGCTCTAACAGATATTTGAAATATTGAGCGCGATCTTTGAAAGTCGTTCCACGACTGGTCGTGAGTAGCCTACGACTGGTCGTGGGTCACCTACGACTGGTCGTAGGACCATAGATTACGTTGCTGGACTTTGAGTCGTAGCTCTACGACTGGTCGTGGACGAGTCGAAGCCACACCTACGACCGGTCGAAGGACCTCCAGGACTGGTCGTGGGTGTACCAAAAAATTCTGAAAATTCTTCAACAACTTAGGACTGGTCGTGGAATTTCTTGGACTAGTCGAACCAATGCTAGGACTGGTCGAGCAAGAGCTAGGACTGGTCTTAAAATAGACCAAACTTATGTAAAATAAACATTTGATTTATGTATCCAAAGTGACCTACTTAAAGGGTCAACCTAAGGTCATTCAAACCTGAACCATGTCGTATGGACATTGAACTTCAACCATTCAACGAATGTAGATTTATTTTGAACTATATCAGGCTTGAGATCTTGAACTTGTTGTAGCTTTAAACTTGAGATCTTCATCAGCATAAAAACTACTTCATGCGTTGCTTATTAGTCTTCAAGTCATTTCTTGAGTTGTTTCTTAAGACTTGAACTTCAACATTGTAGCTTCTTGAGACTTCAACATTGTAGCTTCTTGAACTTCAATAATGTAGCTTCTTGAAGTGTTTATGCAGTGTCTTGAATTCATATAAATCACCATACAAGCACAAGACACAGATAGATGTTTTGACACATCAAAATTTGACAACCAAAGGAGCATGAGACCATAGCACTTACAATCTCCCCCTTTGTCAAATTTGTGACAAAACACCCAAATAATAATACTTCCAATAGAAATAAGAGAAGTACAGGCACAACAGGATAGAGAAGCATGCACAGTTATATAGATATGATAAGTAATAACTAGCATCATTCTCCCATAACTACCCCTGAGAAGCTTAACTCCCCCTGAGTAATAGGAGCCCATCATAATCATTAAATTCAAATAAAGCCAAAGGCTCCCAAAACTTCTCCCCCTTTTTGACACAAAATGACAAAGGAAGAAAAGCAATAATGATAATGAAAATAGGAGTTGATTCAAGAGAGCATAGTGCATAATTCAAAAAGTCAGTAAGCATGTAAAGTTCAGACTAAAAAAATATTACAGACCCATCAAAAATTCAGTCAGAACCAGAAGAGGGAGCAGGATTAGATGGGTCAATATTGTGTAAACCCCTAGCAACCCGCCTCATATATTTGCGTAAATAAGAAAATTGCGTGTCTTGGGTAACACGAATTTGAGCGACCTGCTCTTGAAGGGAATTCAATCTCTCATCAAAATCAGAAGGCTGAAAATCAGGATCATCAGCCGAGTCTGACTCAAGTTCTTCAAATAAATCATCCATATTCACGTCTTCAGGAAGATCACCAGCTTGATCTGCATTTCCTGCTTCAGCACCACTGCTACCAGCATCCACTTGGCCATCAGCCAATTCTAAATTCATCTTGTTAAATTGGAATTATTAAAAGGGAGATGATGGATGGGTTTTTCTCTAGCAGGCATAGCCACGAGCATATGTTTTGCCAGCATAGTCAACAAATAACCAAAGGGAATATCACTATGTCCTGGTTGGTGACGAGACAAAATAATGGAATGACAAATTAAAGAAGGTAGACATATTTTTGCACCAGAGATGACAGAATGCAAAACACGAACCATGAAAGCAGTGAGTTTGGTTTTATTACCAGAACATGGATAAAGATTTGAGATGAAAATCCTATGAAGTACTCTGTGTCTGGGTAACAAGTACCTTAAGGGAAGTGCATGACCTTTATGAGTCCAGTGAACATCCAAATTACATAAATCTCTAGTAAGCATTTTTCGTTCAGATTCTGTGAGTCTGTCATGTAAAATATCAATTGGAATGCCCTCATCATTAACAGGTATTTCCATAATGTGAGCAATCAAATGCCGATCCACAGAAAATAATCCTTCTTGAGTATCAATTTTAAAAGTAAAATTCTCAAGAGAAAAATCACAGATACATGCAAACATGGATTGGGCAATGGACTGGTATGCAGCTCCACCCCAATGTAAGATGTTATCCCATCCCACAGATTCCAACAGAGGAAGGATACCAAATGAAGCAATGTGATTAACATTAACAGGACGCTCAACAATAATATTGCGCATACGCAAATCCCGAGCGTTAGAAGGATCATTTTCGGGAGAGCGAAGATGACGTTGTGCAATAGATGTTGATCTAGATGAAGAGGGACCTCGAGTAGTTTTCTTTTTACCTTTAACATCCATTTTCAAAGGAGGACTCAAGGAAACAAAAAGATGTAAGATAGAAGAAATGGGGTTTTGATAGAACAGATTTTTCAAGATAAAACCCCAAACTTGCAATGAACGACCAAATAAATTCTACAAGAATGGGATTTGGAACACCAATAACAAGAATCTACAAGAAAATTGCAAAAGAACCACTAACCTTGAAGTACCATGAAGGTGGGTTCGACCGGTCGTAGCTAGAACCGTTGGAGAATAAAAAGGAAATGAAGAAGAAGAGTCAAAATCCCCAAAATAAAGTGAAATCACGAGTTTCACGACCGATCGTGTAAGTGTTCCACCGGTCGTATCACGACCGGTCGTAAACACTCACGACTGGTCGAGTACGACTCAAAATTTGCAATTTTTTCAAATAATTTTCAAATTTAAGCAAATAAAACATCAAACTTATGTACATTATGATACACTAAATCATGCAAATTCAATTTAAATTGCACATATCGAGATCAAACTTTAATTTATTAAACCTTCTTTTGTCGAGTGGTTTAGTGAAAATGTCCGCAAGTTGAGTCTCGGTTGGAATGTAATCCAAATATATTAATTTTTCTTCCACTAATTCACGAATGTAATGAAATCTAATGTCAATATGCTTAGTACGTGAATGCTGAACTGGATTTTTAGAGATATTTATTGCATTGGAATTATCACAAAATAAAATCATAGAATCCTGAGTAATTCCATAATCGCTTAACATACGTTTCATCCAAACAAGTTGAGTACATGCATTTCCAGCAGCAATGTATTCAGCCTCAGCTGTTGATAGCGATATAGAACTTTGCTTCTTGCTAAACCAAGAAACAAGACAATTTCCAATGTAGAAACAACCACCACTGGTTGATTTCCTATCATCAATGTTTCCAGCCCAGTCAGTATCTGCGTACCCGGCTAATTGAACATTAGTCTCATGTGGATACCAGAGACCCAGTTTAGTAGAACTTGCGACATATCGCATAATCCGCTTAACAGCAGTTAAGTGAGATTCCTTAGGATTTGTGAAAAAGGCCAAGCTATATGTCCTAGAGGGGGGGGGTGAATAGGACTATGCCAAATTTAAAATACAATCAGCGGAAATAAAGTAAACCAATAGTCTTGCAATTATGAATCAATTCACAATGCTAAATTTAAATCACCTTGATAAATAAGTATTGAGAGATTGATACAAATTCAGTTCTAAGGACAACCTTACACCATAATAAACAAGGGCTTATGGTAGGACAACCTTATTTCTAGAACATCTTTTGGATCAAGGACTCAATTTTAATATAAGTAAATGAAATGCAAGGAATTGAAATTAAATGCAGAAGTATAGATCTAAATTATTACAACAATCCCCACACTTGCTTGAAATGTAAATAGTTACAACATTCACATCCACTTGTACATTCCACACAATCGAATGATAAAAGATATGAAAATTAAGCAAGCATTCAATCCACAAGACAAAGAGTTATAGTGGTTCGCCTGTGTGTACACCAACTGTTTTCCAACAGGCACACAGAAAGCTACTCCACTCCTAATATCCTCACACAGGGGATATTAGCGTTCACTATCAAATAGGTTTTCACAGGTTCACCAAAAACCTTTACAATTGTGTCTTTTTCACTTGGGCTTACACAATTCAAAACCCCTCTTTTCTGAGTTTTCTGGTTCTCCTCAGATAACCAATACAATGAGATTTTTTCTGGTTCAACCTCAAACAAAACCAATACAATAAGATTTTTCTGGCTTAACCTCAAACAAAACCAAATAGATAAATTTTACAGAATTGTAAAATACCTGGATTTCTCCTTTTCGTAGCAACCCGGTAGAACCAATCGGAGTAGATGATTGAATGTCAAAGTTCAATTTCCAATACTCACATTCATATGGTTCTAAATTCTAATTGATTTTAGATTTTAACAAGTTGGGTGTAACTATATTTGATTTTGATTCCAAGAAGAAGGAATAAGATAATTCCTCTTTTCAAATAAAAGATTGGAATACAGAAACAAAATCAAATTAAATAAGCTAGCAAAAAGGAATATTAAATAAGCACAATGTAGCTTAAAATAAACACAGACTTATCTCAGAGTGATCACTTGAAAATTCTTGAATTGAATCGAGTTGAAGTATGAAAACTCTGAATTTCGTGTTCAATTTATAGAAGCAAAAATCGCTCCTACGACTGGTCTTAGAAACCTACGACTGGTCGTAGCTCTAACAGATTTTTGAAAAATTAAGCGCGATCTTTGAAAGTCGTTCCACGACTGGTCGTGAGTAGCCTACGACTGGTCGTGGGTCACCTACGACTGGTCGTGGATATCTACGACTGGTCGTAAGACCAGAGATTTCGTTGCTGGACTTTGAGTCGTAGCTCTACGACTGGTCGTAGACGAGTCGAAGCCACACCTACGACCGGTCGAAGGACTTCCAGGACTGGTCGTGAACTTACCAAAATTCTGAAAAATCTTCAACAACTTAGGACTGGTCGTGGAATTTCTTGGACTAGTCGAACCAATGCTAGGACTGGTCGACAAGAGCTAGGACTGGTCTTAGAATAGACCAAACTTATGTAAATTAAATATTTGATTTGTATCCAAAGTGACCTACTTAAAGGGTCAACTAAGGTCATTCAACCTGAACCATGTCGTATGGACATTGAACTTCAACCATTCAACGAATGTAGATATTTGGAACCATATCAGGCTTGAGATCTTGAACTGTTGTAGCTTTAAACTTGAGATCTTCATCAACATAAAACTACTTCATGCGTTGCTTCTTAAGACTTGAAGTTCAACATTGTAGCTTCTTGAGACTTCAACATGTAGCTTCTTGAGACTTCAACATGTAGCTTCTTGAAGTGTTTATGCAGTGTCTTGAATTCATATAAATCATCGTACAAGCACAGGACACAGATAGATGTTTTGACACATCAAAATTTGACAACCAAAGGAGCATGAGACCATAGCACTTACAATTTGATTGATAACGAGCACAAATACCAACACTCAAAGCGATATCTGGTCTACTAGCAGTCAAATAAAGCAAACTAACTACCAATCAACTACGATACAATTTAGGATCCACATCATTACCTATAGAGTCTTTTGAGAGTCTCAAAGTTATACTCTAGGAGTATCAAAATTTTACCTTTCTCAAATCCAAATTTCTTAATTAAATTCAGAGCATATTTAGTTTGAGAGATAAAAATTCCATCAGGTTGTTGTTTTACTTGCAACCCTAGGAAATAGTTTAATTCTCCAACCATGCTCATTTCGAATTTAGACTTCATCAAATCTGCAAACTCAACAGTCATGTTAATACAGGTTGATCCATAAATAATATCGTCAACATATATTTGAACCATTAGAATATCATCGTTATGTTTTCTTAACAAAGAGCGTCTTATCAACACATCCATCTGAAAATTATGACTCAGTAAAAACTTAGTCAGTTTTTCGTACCATGCTCTGGGAGCTTGTTTCAGACCATAAGAGCCCTCTTAAGACGATACACATGATCAGTAAATTTAGGATCTTCAAACCCTGTGGTTTGTTCAACATATACCTCTTCATGTAAATCACCATTCAGAAAGGCACTCTTTATATCCATTTTGTAAATTTTAATCTTCCTAAAACAAGCAATGGAGATAAAAAGTCTGATTGATTCAAGACGAGCTACAGGGGCAAATGTTTCATTATAGTCAATACCTTCAATTTGTGTATACCCCTGTACAACTAGTCTTGCTTTATTTCGAATAATAATATTTCCAAGTTCATCAGATTTATTTTTGAAAATCCATTTTGTTCCAATAATATGTTTATCTTTAGGTCTAGGAACAAGGTACCAAACATCATTCCTGACAAAACTGATTAAGTTCTTCTTGCATTGCAAGAATCCAGTTTTCATCTGAAAGTGCTTCTTTTACGTTAACCGGGTTCAATCTGGGATGTAAAGCATACGTAGTTACATATGTCCTCTAATTGTCTACGAGTGCGCACACCAGTGAGAGGGTTTCCAAGTATTTGAGAAGTTGGATGATCTTTAACAGTCCTTAATTCAGAATTAGTTTCACTTTTAATGAGTTTCTTGTTTTTCAAGTATAAGCACTTCATCATTATCTGAACGAGGGACAGTGTATTCAAAAGATCGTCAATCACAACATTTATTGACTCTTAAATCACACCGGTCCTGTTGTTCAGAACACGATATGCACGACTGTTTAAAGAATATCCTAAAAAGATCCCTTCATCACTTTTAGGGTCGACTTTCTCAAATTTTCACGGTCACGCAAATATAGCACTTGCTTGCCAAAAACTCGAAAGTATTTGACAGAAGGCTTTTTCTCAAAACAACATTTCATAAGCCATTTTATTATTAGATTTACAAATATAAACACGGTTAATAATGTAGCAGGCTGTATTCACTGCTTCAGCCCAGAGATTCCTAGGGAGCTTCATGCTATTTAACATAACATTTCCCATTTCTTGAGCACTCTATTCTTCCTCTCGACAATTCCATTTTGTTGAGGAGTTTTAGGTGCAGAGAATTCATGCGATATTCCCTCCCTGATCGCTACAGGAATTTCTCAAAACCGCTATTTTCGAATTCGGATTCATGATCACTACGGATCTTGTTGACTTGAGAACATTTTTCAGTTTGAATCCGTTTTATAATCTTTTTCACTTCATCAAAGGTTTCTGATTTGTCTCTCAAGAATGAAACCCAAGTGTTCTTGTATAATCATCTACAATAAATAAGATGTACTTTTTGCCACCTCGACTTTCCGTTCTTGTTGGTCCTATAAGATCCATGTGGAGAAGCTCGAGTGGTCTTGTGGTGGTATTGGAGTTCACCTTTTTGTGAGAGCTCCTAGTTTGTTCCCATACTGGCATTCACCACAAATCTTGTCTACTTTTTGCATCTTAGGTAGACCTCTAATTAGTTCACTTTTGCTCAATCTGTATAAATTTCGGTAGTGTACATGTCTAAGGCGTTTATGCCATAATTCTGTCTCATCGGTATGGACCATGTAGCACGTTTGTTTGATGAGCTACCATGCTTACTATAAGCAGTTTTTTAGAAGTTCTGCGACCAGTTAATATTACAGAACCCTTTTCGTTTATAATTTCACAACCTTGATTAGAAAATTTAACATTATGGTTGTTATCGCATATTTGAGATATGCTCAACAGTTTGTGTTTTAAACCCTCAACATATAAAACATTTTTAAATAAGGGAAGGTTATAGAGTTGGACCGTACCTTTGTCAATTATCTTGCAGTTGCTACCATCACCAATGTGACTGACCCATCAGTCATATCTTTAAGATCGGTGAATAGTGCCTTGTCGCCTGTCATATGTCTGGAGCATCCACTGTCTAGGTACCATTTCGAATGGCTTGTAGCTTTGAAAGCATGTGAGCAACCAAACAGGCAACCTTAGGAACCCATTCAGAACTGTTTTGGGTTTAGGAGAATAGTAGGTTTTCTTTTATTTACAGTTGTAAGAGTGACCTACAGAGTTAGATTTAATAGCTCCTTAAGTAAATCAACAATTTTTTTAGCTAGTGGTTTCGAATCTGATTTTTTGAAATTTATATAGCTTGCTTTTGGGTTTTTGAAAAGTTTTTGTATTTTTTTAGAAAAACTTGACTAGTACCTTTTCCTTTTGAGTTAGAAGTCTCTCCTTTCACAAAATTGCAAGGAGTATTCTTCTGTTTAGGAGATGTGTTTTTATCATAGCCCAACCCGGATTGATCGCCACATTTTCTTTGATCCGATAATAATTTTTCTAATTTTGGATCACCTTGGCATATCTCCATGAGGCCTTCAAACTCAGAAGAGAAGATACTTCATTTTTAAGTTTCTCATTTTCAGATTTCAAATTTTCAATCAGGGAGGTTTTGAATTCCAGATCACACTTTGATTTTTCAAAACAATCTGAAATTTGGGATTTTTCTAAAACAAGGGTTTCAAAACATTCTTTAAGTTTAAAAAACTTTCTTTTTGAAGTTTAAGTTTGACAGCAATCTTACACCTTTCCTTATATAAGGCATTGTAAGCATCTTAAAGATCTTCATCATTTTCATGATCACTATCCAAATTTTCTTCACTTGTTGAATCATCGTGATCTGAAAAAGTAAACTTGGCTAGAGTCATAAGGGCCTTAAGTTCACTGCCCGAGTCGGTTTTCTGAATTTCTGATTCAGAAGAGGCTTCAGAATCAGACGATTCATCCCAAGTAGCCAACATACCCTTCCTTCCTTTTGATCTGTCCTTTTAGGACATTTGTTTGTTAATGCCCATATTCTTGACAGTTGTAGCATTGACTATCTTTCAATGACTCCAAGTTTAAGACTTAGGTTTAAAACGTTTCTTTTCGTTTGCCTTTTGAAAGTCGACTCTTTTCTCTTACTTTTGAAATCTTATAAAACTTTTTCGCCAAAAGGGTCATATCATCTTCAGACTTTTCTGAATCTGAATTTTCTTGAGTAATACTTTTAGATGACTTCAAAGCAATAGATTTACCTTTAGGAGCTTTAAAACTTAATTCATAGGTTTGTAAAAACCAACTAATTCTTCTACCCCCTCATATTAATCCGTATCACGAAGTTCCTCTGGATTGCGGTTACCTTAGAATTGAACCGTTCAGGAAGAGAGCGTAGTATTTTTGCACACACTTTACTTTCTGGGATCTTATCGCCAAGACCCCACATTGAGTTTACAATGTCATTCAATCTAGTGTAAAAGTCCATAAACATTTCATTTTCCTCCATATGAATTTCTTCAAAATTTAGTTGTGAGGAGTTGGACTTTAGATTTCTTGACAATTGATGTACCTTCGTGTGTCATTTCTAAAATATCCCAGGCTTGCTTTGCAGTATCACAGGATATGATTCTTTTGAACTCATCCGGTGATAGTCCGCAAGTGATTGCATTTAGTGCTTTAGCATTAGCACTACTCTCATTTTTCTGAAGTGTGGTCCATTGAAATACGGTGTATTTTCATAGATTTTGAACCATCAACTCCAGTACTTTCCATGATAGGAGATTCCATTCAGTCACTGTGGCTTGCCACACCTTTCACCATTGATTTTGAGGAAGATCCTCATTCTGGCTTTCCAATAGGCATAGTTGGAGCCATCAAAGGGTGGAGGCCTAGTAACTGAAAGGCTATCAAAATTTGACATCTTTTTATATAGCTTAGATCGTTAGCTCAGGAAATAATCCAAATAAAAAGCAACAGAAATGAGCTATTAGGCTTTGATACCACTTGAAAAGGCCAAGCTATATGTCCTAGAGGGGGGGGCAGGTGAATAGGACTATGCCAAATTTAAAATAAAATCAGCGGAAATAAGTAAACCAATAGCCTTACAATTATGAATCAATTCACAATGCTAAATTTAAATCACCTTGATAAATAAGTATTGAGAGATTGATACAAATTCAGTTCTAAGGACAACCTTACACCATAATAAACAAGGGCTTATGGTAGGACAACCTTATTTCTAGAACATCTTTTGGATCAAGGACTCAATTTTAATAGAAGTAAATGAAAATAACAAGGAATTGAAATTAAATGCAGAAGTATAGATCTAAATTATTACAACAATCCCCACACTTGCTTGAAATGTAAATAATTACAACATTCACATCCACTTGTACATTCCACACAATTGAATGATAAAAGATATGAAAATTAAGCAAGCATTCAATCCACAAGACAAAGAGTTATAGTGGTTCGCCTGTGTGTACACCAACTGTCTTTCAACAGCCACACAGAAAGCTACTCCACTCCTAATATCCTCACATAGGGGATATTAGCGTTCACTATCAAATAGGTTTTCACAGGTTCACCAAAAACCTTTACAATTGTGTCTTTTTCACTTGGGCTTACACAATTCAAAAACCCCTCTTTTCTGAGTTTTCTGGCACTCCTCAGATAACCAATACAATGAGATTTTTTTCTGGTTCAACCTCAAACAAAACCAATACAATGAGATTTTTTCTGGTTCAACCTCAAACAAAACCAATACAATGAGATTTTTCTGGCTTAACCTCAAACAAAACCAAAAGTAAATAAATTGTAAAATACCTGGATTTCTCCTTTTCGTAGCAGCCCGGTAGAACCAATCGGAGTAGATGATTGAATGTCAAAGTTCAATTTCCAATACTCACATTCATATGGTTCTAAATTCTAATTGATTTTAGATTTTAACTAGTTGGGCGTAGCTATATTTGATTTTGATTCCAAGAAGAAGGAATAATAATTCCTCTTTTCAAATAAAAGATTGGAATGAAGAAACAAAATCAAATTAAATAAGCTAGCAAAAAGGAATATTAATAAGCACAATGTAGCTTAAATAAACACAGACTTATCTCAGAGTGATCACTTGAAAATTCTTGAATTGAATCGAGTTGAAGTATGAAAACTCTGAATTTCGTTTTCAATTTATTTTAGTAAAAATCGCTCCTACGACTGGTCTTAGAAACCTTCGACTGGTCATAGATCTAACAGATATTTGAAATATTGAGCGCGATCTTTGAAAGTCGTTCCACGACTGGTCGTGAGTAGCCTACGACTGGTCGTGGGTCACCTACGACTGGTCGTAGATCTCTACGACTGGTCGTAGGACCATAGATTACATTGCTGGACTTTGAGTCGTAGCTCTACGACTGGTCGTGGACGAGTCGAAGCCACACCTACGACCGGTCGAAGGACCTCCAGGACTGGTCGTGGGTGTACCAAAAAATTCCAAAAATTCTTCAACAACTTAGGACTGGTCGTGGAATTTCTTGGACTAGTCGAACCAATGCTAGGACTGGTCGAACAAGAGCTAGGACTGGTCTTAAAATAGACCAAACTTATGTAAAATAAATATTTGATTTATGTATCCAAAGTGACCTACTTAAAGGGTCAACCTAAGGTCATTCAAACCTGAACCATGTCGTATGGACATTGAACTTCAACCATTCAACGAATGTAGATTTATTTTGAACTATATCAGGCTTGAGATCTTGAACTTGTTGTAGCTTTAAACTTGAGATCTTCATCAGCATAAAAACTACTTCATGCGTTGCTTATTAGTCTTTAAGTCATTTCTTGAGTTGTTTCTTAAGACTTGAACTTCAACATTATAGCTTCTTGAGACTTCAACATTGTAGCTTCTTGAACTTCAATAATGTAGCTTCTTGAAGTGTTTATGCAGTGTCTTGAATTCATATAAATCACCATACAAGCACAAGACACAGATAGATGTTTTGACACATCAAAATTTGACAACCAAAGGAGCATGAGACCATAGCACTTACACCAGCCCAATCAGCATTTAAGTACCCAACGAATTGAACACTAGTATCAAATGGATACCAGAGACCCATTTTAGCAGAACTTGCGACATATCGCATAATTCGCTTGATAGCAGATAGATGTGACTCTTTAGGATCAGACTGATATCTAGCGCAAATCCCAACAATTAAAGCAATATCAGGTTTACTATCAGTTAAGTAAAGTAAACTACCATTCATACTGTGATATAATTTAGGATCTCTATTTTTACTTGTAGTGTCCTTTGAGAGTCTTAAAGTTGTACTCATAGGAGTATTAAAATTCTTACCATTCTCAAATCCAAACTTTTTAATTATGTTCAAAGCATATTTTGTTTGAGAAATGAAAATGCTATCTGTTTGTTGTTTTACTTGCAACCCAAGGAAATAATTTAATTCCCCAACCATGCTCATTTCGAACTTAGATTTCATTAAATCTACAAACTCAACAGTCATGTTAGTACAAGTTGATCCATAAATAATATCATCAACATATATCTGAACCATTAAGATATCATCGTTATGTCTCTTAACAAAAAGCGTTTTATTGACACACCCATTTGAAAATTATGACTTAGTAAAAACTTAGTCAAATTTTCGTACCATGCTCTAGAAGCTTGTTTTAAACCATATAGAGCTTTTTTAAGATGGTATACATGATCAGTAAACTTAGGGTCTTCAAACCCTGTAGGTTGTTCCACATACACTTCTTCATAGATATCACCATTTAATAAAGTACTCTTTACATCCATTTAAAAAAATTAAATTTTCTATAGCATGCAATGGATATAAAAAGTTTGATTGATTCAAGGCGAGCAACTGGGCCAAAGGTTTCATCGTAATTAATGCCTTCTATTTGAATGTACACTTGTACAACCGGTCTTGCCTTGTTTCGAATTATATTACCAAGTTCATCAGTTATTTTTGAAAATCTACTTAGTTCATATAATGTGTTTATCTTTAAGTCTAGGAACAAGATATCAGACATCATTTCGAACAAACTGATTAAGTTCTTCCTGCATAGCTACTATCCAGTTTTCATCAGAAAGAGCTTCTTTTACATTTACCGGTTCAATCTGGGATTAAAGCACACGTAATTACATATGTCTTCTAGTTGTCTACGAGTGCGCACACCAGTGAGAGGGTTTCCAAGAATTTGAGCGGTTGGATGATGTATAACAGTCTTTAATTCAGAATTGTTTTGACTTGATGAAGTATCGAGTTTGTCAATTAGAAGAACTTCATCATTATCTGAACTTGGGGTAGGTGTATTCAAATGATCGTCTATGACCACATTGATTGATTCTTGAATAACACTGGTCCTTTTGTTCAGTACACGATATTCTCGACTGTTTAAAGAGTATCCTAAAAAAATTCCTTCGTCACTTTTTGTGTCAAACTTCTCCAGATTTTCACGGTCACGCAAAATATAGCACTTGCTACCAAAAACTCGAAAGTATTTGACAGTAGGCTTTTTATCGAACCACATTTCATAAGCGATTTTCTTATTAGATTTACATATATAAACCCAATTAATAACATAGCAAGAAGTATTCACATCTTCAGCCCAAAGATTTTTAGGGAGCTTTATACTATTTAACATTACAGTTCCCATTTCTTGAAGCACTCTATTTTTCCTTTCCACAATTCCATTCTGTTGAGGAGTTTTGGGTGCAGAGAATTCATGCGATATATCCTGATCATTACAGAATTTCTCAAAACTGTTATTCTCGAACTCAGATCCATGATCACTATGAATCTTACAAATTTGAGAACTTTTTTCAGTTTGGATCCGTTTGAGAATCCTTTTGACTTCATCAAGGGTTTCTGATTTATCCCTTAAGAACGCTACCCAAGTGAATCTAGAAAAATCATCCACGATTACCAAGATGTATTTTTTGCCACCTCGACTCTCCATCCTGGTAGGTCCTATAAGATCCATATGGAGAAGCTCGAGTGGTCTTGATGTGACATTGGAGTTCACCTTTTTGTGTGAGCTCCTTGTTTGCTTGCCATATTGGCATTCACTACATATCTTGTCTACATTTTGTAATTTAGGTAGACCTCTAATTAGTTCTCCCTTGCTCAATCTGTATAAATTACGGTAGTGTACATGTCCAAGGCGTTTATGCCATAATTCTATTTCATCGGTATGGTCAAGTAGCACGTTTGATTAGATGAGCTACCATTGCTTACAATATAGCAATTTTCAGAAGTCCTGCGACCAGTTAATATTACAGAACCCTTTTTGTTTAAGCTTTCACAACCTTTATTAGAAAATTTCATGTTATGATTATTATCACATATTTGAGATATGCTTAATAGGGTGTGTTTTAGGCCCTCAACATATAAAACATTCTTAAATAAGGGAGGTTATAGAGTTGAACCATACCATGGCCAATAATCTTGCAGTTGCTTCCATCACCAAATGTGACTGACCCATCACTCATATCTTTAAGATCAGTGAATAAAGCCTTGTCGCCTGTCATATGCCTTGAGCATCAACTGTCTACCACTTCGAATGGGTTATAGCTTTGAAAGCAGTGTGGGTAACCAAGTAAGTAATTTTAGGAACTCATTTCATTACTATTTTGGGTTTAGGAGTATAGTTGGTCTTCTTGTATTTGTAATTGATGTACGAGTGACCCACTGAGTTAGATTTTAAGAGCTCCTTAAGCAAATCAACTATTTTTTCAGCTAAAGGGTTTTGATTTTGAGTTTTATAGTTGACATAATTGCTTTTAGGTTTTTGAAAAGTTTTAGCATATTTAGAGAAACTTTGATTAATATTTTTCCCTTTTGAGTTAGAGGATTCTCCTCTCACAAACTTAGGAGTATTCTTCTGTTTAGAAGGTACATTTTTATCATAGCCCAACCCAGATCTGTTGCCACATTTTCTAGATCCGGATAAAAGTTTTTCAAACTTCGGATCTCCTTGGGCATACCTCCATGTATCCTTTGAACTCAAAAGTGAAGAGTTTTCAAGTTTAAGTTTGTCATTTTCAGATTTAAGTTTTTCAATCAGGGAGGTTTTGAATTCTAAATCACATTTTGATTTTTCAAAACAATCTGAAATATGAGATTTTTCTAAAACGAGAGACTCAAAATTTTCTTTAAGCTTTAAAAAATTTTATTTTTGAAGTTTAAGTTTGACAGCAATTTTACAACTTTCCTTGTATAGGGCATTGTAAGCATCTTGAAGATCTTCTTCATTTTCATGATCACTAGTCAAATTTTCTTCACTAGTTGAATCATTATGATCTGAAAAAGTGAACTTGGCTAAAGTCATAAGGGCCTTAACTTCATTGCCCGACTCGGTTTCAGAATCTTCTGATTCAGAAGAGGCTTCAGATTTAAAGGATTCATCCCAATTAGCCAACATACCCTTATTTTTGGATTTGTCCTTTCTAGGACATTTGTTTGCTAAATGCCCATATTCTTGGCAGTTGTAACATTGACTATCTTTCAAAGTTTTAGATTTAGGTTTAGATCTTTTCTTATCATTTGATTTTTGAAAATCGACCTCTTTTTACTTTTGAAAATCTTGTAAAACTTTTTCGCTAAAAGGGCCATATCGTCTTCAGAATTTTCTAAATCGGAGTTTTCTTGAAAAATATGTTTAGAAGACTTAAGGGCAATAGATTTACCTTTAGGAGCTTTAAAAGTTAACTCGTAGGTTTGTAAAGGCCCAACTAACTCTTCTACCCTCATATTGTCCGTATCACGAAGTTCCTGGATCGCAGTTACCTTAGAGTTGAACCATTCAGGAAGTGAACATAGTATCTTTGCTCACACTTTACTTTCTGGGATTTTATCGCCAAGACCCTAAATAGAGTTAACAATGTCATTTAATCTAGTGTAGAAATCCATTAATATTTCATTTTCCTCTATATGAATTTCTTCAAATTTGGTTGTGAGGAGTTGGACTTTAGATTTTTTTACAATTGAAGTACCCTCATGTGTCATTTCTAATATATCCCAAACTTGCTTTGCAATATCACAGGATATAATTCTTTTGAACTCATTCGGTGATAGTGCGCAAGTGATTGCATTTAGTACTTTTGCATTGGCACTACTCTCACTTTTTTGAAGTGTGGTCCATGAGTAATATGGTGTTACTTTCATTAATTTTGAACCATTGATACCAGTCACTTCAGTGGTAGGTGGGTTCCATTCAGTCACTGTGGCAAGCCACACGTTCTCATCCATTGATTTGAGGAAAATCCTCATCCTGGCTTTCCAATAGGCATAGTTGGAGCCATAAAAGGGTGGAGGCCTAGGGACTGAAAGGCTATCAAAATTTGACATCTTATAAATAGCTTAGATCGTTAGCTTAGGAAATGAATCCAAAAATAAAGAAATTAAAACAAGCTATTAGGCTTTGATACCACTTGAAAAGGCCAAGCTATATGTCCTAGAGGTGGGGAGGGGGGGGGGGGGGGGGTGAATAGGACTATGCCAAATTACATTTTAATAGCGGAAAATAAAAAATAGGATAGCCAACAAAATAAAGAAAACAAACCATAATACAGGAATGTAAAGCAACCTCAAAATTCAAGTCTTAAGGGGTTGATACAAATATTGTTCTAAGGGCAACCTTACACCAAAAACCAAAGTTTATGGTAGGACAACCTTATTTCTAGAAAGGTCTTTGTATCAAAAACTCAAACCGAAGAGGAATAAATAAATAGCAAGGAACTGAAATAAATTGTAGGAATTTAAACCTAAATTATTACAATATTCCCCACTGTGCTTGAAATGTAAAAATTACAACATTCTCATTCACATATACATTCCACAAAACTGAGTGATTAAAGAAATAGAAAATAAGTAAACATCCAAATCACAAAACACGCCATATATAGTGGTTCGCCTGTGTGTTCACCAACTGTTAAACAATAGCCACACAGCTTGCTACTCCGCTCCTAATATCCTCACACAGCGGATATTAGCATTCACTATCAAAATAGATTTTACAGGTTCACTTAAAACCTTCACAATTGTGTCTTTTTAACTTGGGCTTACACAATTCAAAAACCCACATTTTCTAAGTTTTCTGACTCTCCTCAGATAACCAACACAATGAGATTTTTTTGGCGAATCTCAAACAAAACCAAAATAATGGAATTTAGAAAAAAATGTAAAATACCTGGATTTCTCCTTTTGTAGCAGCCCGGTAGTACCAATCAGAGTAGAAGTTTGAATTAACGTTCAATGTCCAATACTCACTTAAGAAATGGTTCTAGGTTCTAATTGGTTTTAAATTAAAACAAATTGGGCGTAGCTTTATTTGATTTTGATTCCAAGAAGAAGGAATACATCAATTCCTCTTTTTCAAATAAGATTGGAATATATGAATAAAATTAAATATAAATAAGCTAACAAAAGAGAATATTAAATATGCACAGAGTAGCTTAAAATGAACAATAACTTATCTCGGAGTGGAGGCTTGATTTTTTTTTTAATTGAGTTATAAATCTCTGAAATTCATGCTCTATTTATAGTTGTAGAAATCGCGTCTATGACTGGTAGTGTGGCCACCACGACTGGTCGTAGGACGAACTGCATTTTGAAATTTTAAGATCAGTCTGGAAAAACTGTTCCATGACTGGTCAAAGGTAGTCCACGATCGGTCGTGTGCACTCTACGACTGGTCATGAACCACCCACGACTGGTCGTGAGACAAAAAGTTTAGATGCTGGAGTTTGAATCGAAGAACTAGGACTGGTCGAAGGACGAGTCGAGACCATTCCTACGACTGGTCGGACAGTCTCCAGGACTAGTCATAGAATAACCAAAAAATTCTGAAAACTTCAACAACTTAGGACGGATCGTAGAATTTCTTGGACTGGTCGAACCAGTGCTAGGACTAATCGAACAAGGTCCAGGACTAGTCTTAGAACAGACCAAATTCATGTAAAAAGATTCATCTTGAATTATGTATACAAAATGACCTACCCTAAGGTCAAACTAAGGTCATTCATACCTTAAATGTGAAGTATGGACATCGAGTCTTCATTTCTTCATATGATGGCTGGCCTTTGAAGATTATGAAGCTTAAGATCTCTACAAGATGTAGCTTAAACTTGAGATCTTCTAAAGCTTGGATTTGTACATCATCTTAAGTTGAACATTACCTTGAGTCTTGAACAAGCACTCGTCTCTTCGATGTAGCTTTAAAAACTCTGAACATTGGAGCTTATAGAAGTGGATAAAGTACTTGATCTGTAGTTCTTGAAGTAGATCATTGTTCTTGACTTGAAGCATTGTGATGCAGTGCCTTGAATGTATGTATATCAACATGCAAACACAAGACACAGATAGAGGTTTTGACACTACAAAATTTGACAACCAAAGGAGCATGAGATAATAACACTTACAATAATTGATTTAATTATGTATATTTTACTATGAGAGGTGAATCAAAGAGTTAAGATGGAAAGAACGATTAAAAAAAGAAGATTTAATGCAAAGAGAATGACCAAGTGAAGATTTGGAGATTTAAAGGTGATTAATGAGCAATTCATGTGCCAAGGAACCCAGAAAACCAAGTACAAAAGAGAGAAAAGACTGACAAATCACAAAGTACATCAATAAAAATAACATTATATTCGGTCCCACATAAGGTTGGTTCGGTCCCACCGAATGCACACCGAATAGTCCAGCAATAATTTATGGCTTTCAAAGATAATTCGACTCGACACTTAGGTGCGACCGAAGACATGTTCGATGCCACCGAAGGAGAGTTCGTTGCGACCTGAGGGAAACAGAGACTTCAAATAAATATTGAAGAAATTTAGTTACAACTAAGATACTAATTCTATACGACCGAAGGCCACAGTCAGTGAGACGGAAGCATAACAAAAGTGCGTAAATTTGAACTCGGTTCCAAGCCGATGTAGATTTTTCTTATTTAAAGGGGTGAATATAGTCTTCCAAAGCATGAATTAGGGTCGAAGAGATCAAGGAGCTGTAGAGCTTCTATGGAGTCCTCCTCCAATCCTTTAGTTCTTCTTCAGATTTTATATTTTTCTTTTGATTTTTAGTTCAATCGTGTTTTAATTGGCTAATCTCCTAGCTAGGGCAAAGAGGTGAAGCTTATAGCTGTTTTTTAATATCTTAGTTTACTTTCATTCAAGTATTTGGTTTGATTATTAAATAATTCATTGATATTTGGTTTAAATAAAGATATATTTTTAGTTTATGTTGATCCACTCTCGACTCCGTGTAAATTAGATGCTTATGAAAGCTAAGGGTAATCGTTTATCTATTTTGTAAGGGATTAATCTGTAAAATCCATTGATTTATCATAGACTAAACGCATAATAGATGTTTTGAATTCCATGTGATCAACACTTTGACAACCAACTCAATTGAAGTTCAAATCTATTTTGATATATAAATGATGATTTAACCACTCTATTATCCGGTTGGATAGAATAGGACTTCGATTCTAATTTAATTATATGACTAAATTAAGTAATTAAACATTAAGTGTGACTATAAGTGGATCCTTGGCCCTCTAGTATTTTACATCTATTAAATTCCTTCTCAATTACATCATTATTTCTTAAATTAGATTCTATCAGTAGATTTAGTTATAGTTTTAGTTCCAAAGTGTGCCAGAAATTGTACAATCATAAGTCCCTGTGGGTACAACGAGTTATTACTACATTGTAGCCCTGCACTTGGGGTTTTTCTCGATCAGACACACACTCGAATTAGTCCCATTACCCAAGCTCCTAGGCATGACCATTACAAGAATATATGGCAGATTGAATCGTGGGCATTCATGTGGATGTACAAGTCAAGTTGCAAGCTGCGAACATAAGTCCAAGGAGCAAGTAGACAAGCATCAGTGGTAAAAGGTATTCGAGGTGGGCGATAATGTTAGCAAGTAGACAGGCATTGTCATTGACCGGGACCTAGAACAAGTTGAAGAACAAGAAGATTGGACCGGTACCGATCCTTCGAAAGATCAATGACAATGCTTGCATTGTTGATCTTCTGAATGACATGGAGATCTTTCGTACTTTCAATGTTGCGGACTTGAACAAGTATCATGAACCGAAGTTGGATGAGAACTCGAGGTTGGGTTCTTATGAAGTAGATGGGACTGATGTAAAGCGTGTCACAAATACTTTCATGGCAAAGATGGACTAGAGAAGGACCGATTGGAGGCAGGAACGATCCGGACAGTTAGAACCTTAAATCACCCGTATCTCATAAACCGGGAAATTTTTTTTTTTTTTGACATATTATATATGATTTTATAATATGAGGACCTACTTAAGCCAGCTAGTCACAACCCCAAGCGTAGGGTCACGATGTAGTAATAACTCATGAGAACGAGATTGAATCCACAGGGACTAAACTTGTACATATTCTTGAAAGAACTAGAAGTAGAAGAAGATCTAAATCTTAAATTTTGAATAAAAGTGAGTAATTGCGAATAATGTTTAAATTATCAATTAAAGGTGGGAACTAGGGTGTCAAGGATCCACTTGTAGCTATCAAGATGTTACCTTACTTGATTCAAGGAATACAATTGGAATTGGAGTCCTATCCTATCCAATTGGAAGATAAAGCAATTTAAATCAAATTTAAACTTTTCATTGACCTAATTCTCAATGGAAGAGAATTATGATGATTGAAAGGGATGCCATCACCCTACCATGCCTAAGAGACAATGGTGAACAACAGGATTTACCAATCTCACAATTTCAAAACAGGAAAAGAAGATATCCAAAGCTATCACAAGATCTATTTAATTTGAGTCACAATAAATCATAGAAAACTGAAAATATACCTTTAATATCAAACTATAAATCAATGAGGTTCAATAAGAATAAGAATCAAAACAACATAATCATCCAAACACACTACAAGCTTTACCTCTTTGCCCTAGCTAAGAGGTTTAGCCAAACATAGACATAATTTAAACCAAATCCCTTAAATAAAGCATAAAAAATAAACTAGGGAATAAGAAAAAATATTTGGCGGTTGCTATACTCTTATGAAAATCCCTCTTTTTACTTTTGAAAATCTTGTAAGGGATTCCATCACCCTACCATGCCCAAGAGGAAAAGAAGATATCCAAATCTATCACAACATCTATTGTAATTTGAGTCATAATAAATCATAGAAAACTAAAAATATTCCTTTAATATCAAACTATAAATCCATGAGGTTCAATAAGAACAAGAATCAAAGCAAGATAATCATCTAACATGCTACAAGCTTCACCTCTTAGCCCTATGTAAGAGGTTTAGCTAACCATAAATATGATTGAAACCAAGTCTCTTAAATAAAGCATGTAAAATAAACTAGGGGATAAGAAAAACTCTTTGGCGGCCACTCCACCCTTGTACTATGCTCCTTGAGACCTTTTCAAACCTTAGAAGATGCTTTGCAGCATCCTAAGGAGTCTTATTTATAGTTGTGGAACTCCAACTTTCACAGCGAGTTGGAAAAATCTAAAAGCCACCTCAAATTTATGCACTCTATGCAATTTTTTAAAATATGCTCAAAGTTTAAACCGCTTAAAATTTACACACTTGGCACAGTTTCCTAAAATAGACTCAGTGTTTCAGAATATGTTTTTTCAGGACAATTTCAGGAATATGTTTATTTTCAGGACAATTTCATGATTTCTTTTCTTCACTTCAAATATTTAATTCTCTTCATTCCTCACTTGGTTTTCTTGGATCTTTGGCATGTGAATTCTTCATTAATGACTTCCAAATCTCCAAATCTTTATTTAGTGATCTTTTGAGCATAAATCTTCCTTTTGACATCAATTTCAACTTTTAGCTCTTGAAATCACCTCGCACATGAAAACAAGCAGAATTAAATCAATTAAGCACTATCATGTTAATAAAACCAAGGTATAATTAGGGAAAAATATGCAATATTTCACACTCAACACCAGCTAACCTGGCTATGCCAAGTTACCCATGTTGGATTTGTGAGATTCCATCAGATCGATGGTTAAAAGCCCGTTTAGTTCCATTTTTACTATAAATAGTAAGTTTTAGTTCAAGTATAAATTTTGATCCTTGTCATGCCCAACATGAAAAGGGCTTATAAAAGTTAAGAGAACAACTTAGTTGGCCAAATTGGACACTTACTAGCACTGAGAGGGACGTAATGAGGTCAATCACTATCTTCCTAAGGGGATAACTACTCTCAATCCATTGAGCTCTTTGCACTCCTCACATAGCTTTCATAAATCCATAAGGGATAAAAGCAGGAATAATTCCTAATAAACTTGAAATAATTTGATTGGTGATAAAATAAAATAAAATTACAACTCTTAAAATAAGGATCACACACCTATGATGAAGATTTAGACTTAGAGTCTAACTCAAACACCCTAAAAATGTGACTTACTATAAATAGTAAGATTACTATTTATAAATGATCTCTATTCCAACTAGATTTCATGATTTTTAGCCAAAAATATTAAGTGTCTCAGTTGCCCTAACCATGTTATTCTCCTAAATTCTTTAAGTGCTTTTCATGTTGGGAACGACTTCGACAACTCAAAGGATCAAAAGTTATACTCAAACTAAAACTTACAATTTATAGTTAAAAAATGAAACTAAATGGGACATTTAACCATTGATCTGATGCAATCTTTCAAATTTTCCATGGGCAACCCGACATAAGAGTGTTGGTTGGCTTAAGTAGGTTATCCTACCCCAAAATTATATATAATATGTTGAAAAACTCATCCTGGTTTGTGAAATATGTTTGATTTAAGGTTTTCAGGGTTCAGATCATTCCGCCTTCGATCGAGCCTTCTCTGGTCCATCTTTGTCATGAAAGTGTACACGACCTTCTCCACATCAGTCCCTTCTACTTCAAAGGAATTCGACATCAAGTTCTTATCCAGTTTCAGTTCATGATACTTGTTCGGGTCCGCAATGTTGAAAGCACATGAGATCTCCATGCCATCCATAAGATTAGCAATATAAGTATTGTCATTGATCTTTTGGAGAATCATTACTGGTCAAATCTTCTTATTCTTTAACTTATTGCGGATCCTGGTTGAAAATGTCTCCTTGTGTAGATGAACACAACATTGTCGCCCACCTCGAATACCTTTTATCGCCGATGCTCGGCGATTTGCTCCTTGTACTTATCATTCGATATTTGCAACTTTGCTTGCACATCTGCATGAATGCTCATGATTCGTTCTTCCATATGTTTTGTTATAATGCTCATGCCCTGGAGCTTGGGAAAAGGAATTATGTCAAGTGTGTGGCGGGGCACTTGACCATAAATAATCTGGAATGGGGACTTCCCTATTGAGCGGTTCACCATATTGTTGAATGCAAACTCTGCTTGAGATAAGGCCAAATCCCACTACTTTGGCTTGGCACCTGAAATACATTGGAGGAGGTTTCCCAATGTGTGATTCACAACTTCAGTCTACCCATCGGTCTGCAAGTGGTAGGCACTACTAAACTGAAGTCGTATACCTAATCAATTCCACAAAGTCTGCTAGAAGTAACTAATGAACTTCGTGTCTTAATCAGAAGTAATCTCGTATATCCACATGACCTCTCTGAATAATATATTCGCCAAGTGTGTTGTATTGAGGGTCTTCTTATATGGGATAAAACGCGCCATCTTTGAGAAACGATCTACCATCATGAACATTGAATCTATGAAGCGTTGTGTTCGTTGGAGACCAAGCACGAAGTCCATAGATAAGTCCTCTCATGGGTCGTCAAGCATATGTAATAAGGTGTACAGGCCCGTATTCTAAGACTGCATATTAGAGGTCTGATAAACATGACAGTGTTGCACCGCTTTACCTACGTCACATACCAATTGCTTCCAGTAATACTGTTCCTTAACAAGAGCCGACATCATATCTCGCTCAAGGTGTCTACCAAGGCCACCTCCATGTAGTTCTTCGATAATCTTCTTCCTAAGAGAATTTTGGGGCATGCACAATCAATTCCCTTTAATGATGAAACTATCTTGCATATATAAGTCATTGGGATGACCCTCTTGGTAACTTATCCATGCATCCTTGAAGTCCTCATCCTCGACATACAACTCCTTAAGGCAGTTGAAGCCAGCTATCTCATTATTCATCATCCACCTTGTTCTGCTACCCTAACTTGTGCTTTAGAATGAATGTGAATTCCTGCAAAAATGTTACCCATTTAGCATGCGTGCGATTCACGTTAGCTTGACTATTAATAAACTTTAAGGTATGATGGTTAGTGTAGAGAATAAACTCACTCTAAATTAGAATTTGCCGCCAATGTTGTAGCATTTGAACTAATACATACAGCTCAAGCTCATATGTTGACCATTTATTTTGAGCTTCATTGTGCTCTGTTGAGGGTCAAATATTGCATATTATCCCTCATTTATTTCTTGGTTTTACATACATAATATGGTTTAATGGTATATTTTACATGTGTTTGTGTTGCAAGGTCAATTTAAGAGCTTGAATTGAAAAGAATGCTAAAAGCATGGATTTAGTGTTCAAGAATTATCAAGGCAAAGAATGGACCTGTGGAGACTAAGATTGAAGATTTCAAGGTCCCAAGATCTAAGAAAACCAAGTGGAGAAGGAAAGAATTCGAAAGAACAAGCGCAGAAATCACAAAGACTATGCCATTGAAAACCGTTCAATGACAACGAATATCCATTCAATGACATTGAATATCCATTTGATGACATCGAACACTGGTCGATGACATCGAATTTATGAGGAAAAAATGATTTGGTCGCTAGACATATTGGGTGCTTTTCTTGATCAATCGAAGACATGTTCGATGACTCGAAGAAAGGTGCTCAATGACATCGAAGACTGCTCGATGACATCAAATTTATTGAAGAAATTGAAGCAACTCACTGGATTATTTTGGACACATTCTCGATGACTTGAAGACCTATTCGATGGATCGAAGCTTCACTCGATGACATCGAAGGACGGTTCGATGACATAGAGACTTACGTAGTGCGAAAGAAGAAAAGGCGTGGCTTCTGGATTCAAACCCCTTCGATGACATCGAACCAGTTACGAAGTGTTTATGCGGATTGCATAAATTTGATCCGATTATGTGATTTTATGGAACTTAGCTTATAACTAGGGGTTTTCTAAGACTTTTGAGGATATTTAGAGTTTGGAGAAGCAGAGAAAAAGGGCGAAGCCACTTCCTAAGAGTTCTTCTTCCATTCTCCTTAGTTTTTAATGATTTCATCTGGGGTTTTTAATCCAATCATGTCTATAGTTGGCTAGATCCCTTAGCTGGGGCTAAGGGGTGAAACTTGTAGCATGGTTGGGATGTTTTTCTTGTTTGATTTTTGTTATTGTTGAACTCCTTTGATTCTAGTTTGATACTTAAGGAATACTTTTAGTGTTTAATGGTTTGTTGTGACTAAAATTACAATAGACTTGTGATAGCTTGAATCTTCTTTTTCTGTTCGGAGTTTGTGAAAATAGGAAATCTTGTTGTTCTCCATCGTCCCTTGGGCATGGATGGGTGACAGAATATTTTTTATCCTTCACAATTCTCTCATGTTAGTTGTTAGATTGGTAAACTATTAGGCCTGTGTCCTAGTACCATTTCGTTCCTTAAGATCCCGCGATCCTCCCGGTCAAATTCCGGTGACCTACGACCTGTAGATAGCATTTACGAGCGACCTCAAGTCGTATCCTATAAACCCGAGTGGCTCAACCCAAGACCTATGTCATTGCAACCACGCCCACGCCACAGTTCCAACACCACGTCTCGTGCACCAATGCGGCGCTTAGATTGAGAAATTTGGCCCGCGCATTATCCCCGCCGTTGATCGCATGTTGCGGGACTCGAGGTGTCTAGGTAGAGAAATATCTCTACAATCAATCATGATGGTGACATCATCCTAGGCTACCTAGCCTAGAGTGACATCATCCCTACTCCTAGCCCCCCATGCTGCTTACAAGCTATGATTGCTAGCCTCATGCCTCTTACAAATCTCTTACACCCACCATAATTACCTTATAAAACAATCATTTTCTCCCTACAACTCTCGCTCTCTCTCCCTCCCTTTCTCCCTCATTTCTCATCATCCCTAACAACCAAGAGCTTGGACGGCCCACCTTAGAGAGAAAAAATCCAGCCGTCTTCCACCTACATTCCCCACCAATCTAACCCTTAGATCATCATCTCCACTATTAAAAGAGCATCATAGGAACATTGGAGCACTAGGGAGGAAGAAGAATGAGAGGTTGGTGTTTCCTTAGGGTAGATTTGTTTATTTTTAAGCATGGGACAAGTGGGACCCATCAATCATTGGTAGAGATCCCATCTTGGTCCCTAGGTGTTGCCAATGGTCCACCAAGCTTGCATGCATGTACCATGAAGGGGCCATTTTCCATGGACCGCATCATGATGTTTCTCTAATATCCATCATGTAAAAGGATCATCTAGACCCTTGATTTGTAGTGGGGATGGCATCCCCACCTTGATTTTCTGATTTGAGGTCTCACCCAATCATGAGACCTATCTTGATGAATGTATGATATATGTATAATGCATGTATTGAGGGGCTCATAGTGGCGGAGCCCCTCCATCACACATTTTTCTCTCTCTCCATCTCTCTTTCTATCTCTTTCTATAGTGATGATGATGTGTGTGGCCCGCCTGGTGTGTTCAGAAAATCCAGACTGTCCAGATTTTTTCTAGACGTCCAACAAGTTCCAGATGGGCTGGACATCCAGTTAATGGAGCCCGCCTTGTTGTTCATTTTCGGGCCAGCCCGGATGAAGGAAAAACACAAATAAAAGCTTGATCCCAGGGCTGTGTGGCCGCCCGGGTGGACCCTACTGTGATGTATGTATTGTATATCCACGTCGTCCACATGTTGGGCCCACCTTGTTGCCTGTCCGTTGGGATAGGCTTGGATGACGGAAAAATACAAATATCAGTTGATCTAAAACTATGGTGAGCCACCTGCGTGGACCCCACCCAAATATATGTGTTGTATTCCACACCATCCAACATTCTAGACGGTGGGACCCACCTGATGGATGTTTTGTATCTGCATAGTCTAGCCTGCCAGCAGGCCTGGACGATGGATAATGCAGATATCAGCTGGGTTCCCCACCTGTGGGCCACGCACGTGGGGTCCACGGATGTATATGTTTTATCCTCATCATCCAGAGATTTTTGGACGGTGAGGATCCACCTGATGTACATGTTGTATCCAGCACGTGGCCCCACCATAATGTAAGTGTTTTATTCATGCCATCAGTCCTAAGAAGGTGGGACCCACCCTGTACGTGTTGCACGTGTGGAAGTGGGGCCTACCTTAATATTTGTGTTTTATCAATGTCGTCCATCTCAGGATGTGGAACCCACCTAATGTATGCGTTTTATATTCGCACCGTCTAGACCATTAGACGTGGACCCCACCTTGATGTTTGTGTTTTATTCACACCATCCAGACCTTGGATGTGGACCCCACCATATGTATTGTCTCATCCAGACCGTCCATTTGTTTAGCGCCCAGCAGGGCCAGTAGTAGCGGGCTGACCGTCCAGCAAGACGGCCCACTTGTTGTATGCATTTTTATCCTCCCTGTCCAGCGGGTGTGGACCATTTTGTGATGCATAAGGCCACCTTGATGTGTATGTTGTACACATTGCCCATCCATTTTTATTGAATCATGGGCTGCCCCATAAGGCCCACTATGTTGTATACACACACTATCCATCCATTGTGCCTAGATCATGGGCTGTTTCGTGAGGCCTAATGTGATGTATGTGAGGCCCACGTGATGAGGCCCAGTGTGATGTATGTGAGGCCCTTGTGTAAGGCCTAATGTGATGTATATGAGGCCCATGTGATGAGGCCCATTGTGATGTATAAGAGGTCCTTGTGTGAGGCCCATTGTGATGTATGGCCCATTGTATTGAATATGTGAGGCCCAATTATGATGTGTGAGCCCACCATGACATATGTGATAATGTTTATGATGCCCATCCATTTCCTAGTTAGTATAAGGACCATGGGCCCCATTATAGGATAGGTTCTAAATGGGCCATGTCTTGAGAGCAATGGTGGTTAAATGTCCACATTGTAATCCTCCCTAAGGCCCATTGTTAGGCTCATTCTCATCTCCCCTTAGTGGGCTAACCGAAATTGATGGACCCCTACTATTATTAGTATGATCCACCTCACTTTAGAGGGCTAACCCAAACCGTTGGGCCCCCATTGATGCTAGTAGTATTATCCAAACCCTAAAGCTCACCTTGTGTGCTTACCGAGCCTCCATAGGGGGAGCTGACTTCATGACATGATAGAATGGATGAGGAAACCCACTCCTCATTCTTAGGCCCATCTAGGCCCATCCTTGATATGAGAAGAGTACATCATCACTGTAGATGGAAGGATCCATTACATCAAATTTGGTATATCCACAGTTGAGGATTGATCGTGATATTTTGGTCTATATACACCATCTTTCTGTGGGCCTCGTCGTGTATTTGGGACGATTAATGTGCTTGTTTACTTAAGTTAGTAGGACACACTGAGTCTCACACCCCAAACCCGGAAATCGGATTCGCAGGAATCCCGATCGCCGAATCCGGTGTCGACAGCCTCCGTAGTGCCTCATTCTCGGCTCCTAGCATTCATACGCCAGATTTCCGATCCTGGGATCCTACAAGGAGGAATTTTTTTTTTGTACATTTAACTCGTAATAAGCATAACCACAAGTATACCCAAATTGTAAAGGCAACATTATCATCACATATCCACTAATATAATCATTTGAATACAATGCAGAAAGAGAAATACATATATAAAAAATCGAAGCTCCAGAAAACCGTTGCACGCTCCAAACTCAACATCGCTGCAACCTAACATCACCTACACGCATCTATCGTGCATAAGCTTATAGAAAGCTTAGAGGGTGGTGTAAGTGTGTGCACAAGGTAAGTGTCAAGTATTCAATACAATGTCGTCATCATACAATACCGGAAATAAGCAGAAATATTAACAAGATCATAAATCATACGATAACAAAGTAAGCAGAAATACGGACCATTCCATAAGTCAATCAATATCAGAATATGCAATATAGAACAGTTATACAAATGAGGAGTCACAAAGAGCCAGATATCAGATGTCGAGGATGCGATGCAGTATGCAGTTCATGATGAGTCCATGAATAGCATCAACCGTATTTAAACCATACAAATGCAGAAACACAGTAACCCAAGATGCAATATGCCACAGATATAATGCAATATGCGGTGCGAATGGAATGACCATGCTAGAGGGTGAAGTCAGGATGATAGTACGTAGTATCGCAGGCTACGGGGTCCACCACAAGGGCTTCTATCCAAACCAGTCCCATACCTAAATTTGGATAGTCAGACTCAACGTGTTAAACTCCTGATCTCAGGTTAGTCGTGCGCCCAACTGAAATCCTTGCCATAACGAAGGTACACAACAATTAGTTGCGCACCACCAGCCCGATTGGATAATGAATGAATGAGCATGAAACTCCTACTCAATAAGTCCACATATCAGTACAGTTCCTCTCTGGGAAGTCACCGAGGTCTATTACACTCCAATCCAGATTGCCGCCCCATCGCGCGCAACAAGGTGGGTGGAAGAGACCTCACTATCGGCCTGCCAATATCGGGTCCGACTCATCGATAGCGGACCCATTCCTCGAGCTGGTCAAACTCAGCCTAGCATTGCCCCCTCCTCTCGGGCAAGTAAGGCCACACCCCCTTCCAACCGACCATGACACAGTGGGAGACGCGGCCTAACGGTATGTGGCCCTCATGCGCTCATGCATTCACTCGGTCTAGACGTTGGAGCAACCTTTAGAACAAAGAGAGTTTAGGGACTTTCACCCAGGGATATCTATAGCACCCCATGTAGAACAGATTTTCGGTGTCCCATTGGGCCATCCACGAAATACCTGTGGAGGCTACGGCCCTGATGTCGCTAGGGTATACGGTGGTCATATCACACAAATGCATGATGCATGAGTCACACAGTCCAATCATGCAACAATTCAGCGCATACCGTGCGCTCATGTGGGGTAACTCCGCCTATCAGGGAGTCTCAAAACGACCTGTCAATGACATATGCAATGGTCAACCACATCTCATATCAAACATGCAGATGATGCGTATGGGCATGTATCATGATGTTATGCTGTCTCAACTCAAACTGATATCAATAACCGGCATCGACAATCGGTCATGACAATCGGAATCGGCAATCGGTCATAACAATCGGAATCGACAATCGGTCATGAAAATCAAAATCGGCAATCGGTCATGACAATCGGAATAGATCGATAATCGGAATCAGCAATCGGCCACGACAATCGGAATCGATCGATAATCGGAATCGGTAAATCGGTCACATCAATCAAAATCAGCAATCAGTCATGACAATCGGAATCGACAATCGGTCATGACAATCGGAATCGATCGATAATCGGAATTGGCCATTCGGTCACGTCAATCAGAAATCAGTAATCGGTCATGACAATCAGCCTCCATCGCTAATCGGTAATCAGCAGATAAACAAAACGGGGTCCATAGATGATCAGCACTCGGCCGTGGTTATATCAAATCCAATAACACGGAGCCATCCCTCTACGGCGAATGGGGCCCACTCATTTGGGTTAACCCATTGAAGGAATGATGAGAATGGGCCTAACAGGGCCTAAGGGAAGGTCATAATGTGGACATTTGACCGTCATTACCCATCAATGTGGACATTTAACCAACATTACTCCCAAAGAGTGGCTCACACAAAGCGAAACATAAAGTGGGCCCATGACCTCACGCAAGGGCCTGATACACATCACTGTGGTTCGCGTCACATGGACCTCGAATACCTCAGATGGGCCACGTCCCATGAGCCCCGAATACATTACAGTGGGCCACAGCCCATGGGCTTAAAACACACAATAGGTGGGCCCTACACATGGGCCTAATACAATTAAGTGGGCCTCATACCTGGGCCTCCAATATATCTCAGTGGGTCGCAACCCATGGGCCCCAAATACATCACGTTGGATCATGCTCGTAGGCCTCAAATACACAATAAGTGGGCCCTACACACGGGCCTAATATATATCATAGGTGGGCCCTACACATGGGTCTCATATGCATTAAATGGGCCACTTATCTAAGCCTCGAACACACCAAATGGGCCACGCGTCATGGGCCCAATACATATCACAATGGGCCACAACCCATGGGCCCTATATACATCATAGTGGGTCTCAAGCCACGGGCCTTTATACATCACAATGGGTGTCAACCCATGAGCACTAATACATTACAATGGGCCTCAACCCATGGGCCCTAATACATCAAAATGAGCCTAATCACATGGTCCTCGTGTATGTCAAGGTGGCCTAAACAACGGGCCATACACATGACGGTGGGCCTCAATAACGAGCCCTCAAACACATCAAGGTGGGCCTCAATAACAAGCCCTCATACGCATCAAGGTGGGCCTCAACAGATGGCCACAAATGAATCGAGATAGGCTGAATCACATGGGCCATATATATATCAAATGGGCCACACCACTTGGGCCCCATGCATATTAAATGGGCCACACCCAAATACAAGTGGTGATAATGATTTCTACCATTAAAATTCTCAAGGCCCACTGTAACATTTATTTTCTATCCAATCTGGCCATAGGGTCACACGAACCTGGATTAAGAGGAAACAAATTTCCAAATGATCCAAAACTTATGTCAATGAGAAGGTTTCAATGGAAAACACCCAATCCCCACTACTCTTTCCTATGTGGTCCACTTGATCCTAGATCTGCCTCATTTTTAGTCTCAACCTTAGTAAGGCAAGCTTACCAAATGGTTGGACGGTTTGGATGCAACACATGCATCAAGGGCGGGGTCCACATGAGTTATGGGTCTGACTTATTCTTTAGATCATGCCATTAGACGAGCTTTCAAAATGGATGGACAGCTTGGATGCAACACAAGCGTCATAGCGGGTAAACATGTGTAACACGTACATCATAACAGACCCTTAAAGGGTAGCCTATGGCCCCGAAAATGGATGGACAACCCATTTATACATCATAGTGGATGGCCTCACAAGTCAGCCCATATTTCAGTAAAATGGATGGGTGGCGTGTATATACAACAAGGTGGGCCCTAGACATAAAGCAGGTACGCCTCAAAGGGTTTCAACAGTGGGTGACAACCCACTATTTCCTGCGTTGTGGACCATTGAATTTTGGAGCTGCCTCATTTCTCTCAAGCCTTTGGACGAGCTCACCAAATGGGATGGACGGTCTGGATTAAGCCCACATATCACGGTGGGCTCCATGCAAATGGACAGACGGCGTGGATTCCATCCACACATCCAGTGTGTCTCGTCCAAATGGACGGACGGTGTGGATGAAGTCCACACAAGGTAGGTACCACACACACACACACACACACACACACACACACACACACACACACACACACACACACACACATATATATATATATATATATACACACACACATATAATATAATAATATTATTTTATTCAGTTTTACCCTCTCTTTCTTTTGAAAGAAAACTCCAGCGCCCAGTCCTTGGGCGCTGGACAGATGGCATGCATAAAACACATGCACCCAGAAGGGGTCCCACCGTCCTGGTCAAGTGGACGGTGGATATAAAATGAATATATCAAGGTATGCCCCACCCACGCATGTGGGGTGGGCCACGTCCTGGACGGATGGCGAAACACATTCATCATGGTGGCCTGGCACCGTTCAACTAATCCAGCACCGTCCAAAGGTATGGATGGTGTAGATGAAACGAATACATTACGGTGGGGTCTGCACCACCTGTTGACGCAAGCAACAGCTGTTGCTGCTGTAAAACAGATGCACGGCGTGGATGAAATCCACCGCACGGTGGGACCCGTCTAAATGGTCGGACGGTGTGGACGTGACCCACATACATCGTCTGGGGCCCACCGAAATTGATGCATACAGCAGCTAGGTAGCTAGCTACCAACCAGCGGACAGTAGCCAATCCATTCATCACAAGGTGGGTTCCATGTGGGGCCCACCATAATGTCTATATGTCATCCAAGCCATTCATAAGGTCACACGAACTTGGGTGAAAAGAAGAAACAAATTTCATCTAGACCGAAAACTTCTGTGGACCCAAAAATGAATTTTAAGGGTAGTCATTCAATCTCACTGTTTCCTATTATGTGGGCCAACTAAGCCTCAGATGTTGCTGATTTTTGGATGGAACCCACTACCCTAAGGGGCCCACAAAATGAACGGCGTGGATGATAACAAACATCACGGTCGGACCCACGGTTGGGGCCGTGGGGCCCTGGCTCGTCCACCCACCAGCGCAGGACGCCTGCGCGTCCTGTCTTTGTCAGCAGCAGCAGCAGTGAAGCTGTTGTGTTATTATTTTTTATTTTATTTTATTTTCCTACGCGGGGCCCGCTTCAAGTGAATCCAACCTAGCCATTGCGTCCCATGGCTCATGACAAGCCAAACAAACCCAATATTGAGTATTTTTCGGTGTATAGAAATGTCAGGGGAAATTTCAATGGTGAAAACCACCATTTGCTATGTTATGGCCCGCCAGAAAGTCGGATTGACGTCATTTTTTGGCTCAACGTCTAAAACGAGCTGAGGAACGGAATGGACGGCTTAGATTTACAACATGCATCCAGGTGGGGCTTGTATGAATGGCTCGCCCAAAAGCTTGCTAATCAAGCTAATATTTGTGTTTTCTTTACACATCCAGCGTCCCTAGACGCTGAACGGTTGGGTGCAACGCATACATACGAGGTGTGCCCTACTAGGTGGGCCACCAAATGATGGATGGTATGGGTAAAACATACATTAAGGTGGGATTCAACCAAGTGGGCCACACATCACACAAAAATAAATTTAAAAAAAAGGAGAGAGAGAGAGAAGCACTCACCTTCCTTATTCCTCCAAATGCTCCAAAGCTCCAAGGGGGGTCCCTTTAATGGTGGAGATGAGTTTTTGATGGCCGGATATGGGGGATCTAAGGTGTGAGAGGGTTGGAAATTTTGGAGAGCTTAGGATGTCCAAGGTCTTGCTACAATGGTGGAATGGAGAATGGAAAAAGGGAAGAGAGAGATGAAGGAGAGAGAGTAATGATGATAGCTCTATCTCTCTCTTAGCTAGGTAATAAATATTTTGGGGGAAAAGGGAGTAATTATGGGCTAGGGTCATTATTGCTTTGACTAAAAAAATTTATGGATGGCTTAGGGTGATGTCACCCTAGCCTTGGGAAAAGTGTCATTGTGATAAGTGGGTCCCACCAAAACACAATCAATGGTCCAAATAGGGCGCGACCTATATCTTTTGATGTACAACTCGGATTACCGCATGAAACACGGCGTTAGAATCGCAGCGACGATGCGGTCACAATGACATAAGTCTTAGGTCAAGCTGACTCGGAATTACAGGATGACACTCAAGGTCGCACGCAAATGTTATCTACACGTCACAGGTCGCCGAAATTCGACCGGAAGGACCGCGGTCACGGGTCTCACAGCTCTCCCCTCCTAATAAAAATTTCATCCTCGAAATTTAAATAACAGACAAGGGAAGAGGAACATCATCATGTATACTTGTTAGGGTACAATTAATCTACAAAAGGATGAAGATAGCGCTCTCCAATCTCAACCTCGCCCTCTTTGGACGCCTCATCAACGATATGGTGACTCTACTAAACCTCGGATTCTGGATCAGAAATGATCGTAAATGGAATACCATGTAACCTCTCAATTTTAACTATAAGCGGGCTATATCAGAAAGTCTCTAAGTTATTCGAACTCGGGGATCTAACCATTCTAGGTTCTCAACAATCATAGAGTAAAGGGTAGCTATTAGTAAGCATGTGATGTTATCTTCAGGTATTCCCAAGTTATGATCTGATACCAACTTCTGTCATGCCCCAAACCCGGAAATCGGATTCGCAGGAATCCCGATAGTCAAATCCGGTGTCGACAGCCTCCGCAGTACCTCATTCTCGGCTCCTAGCGTTCATACGCCAGATTTTCGATCTTAGGATCTTACAAGGAGGATTTTTTTTTGTTGTACATTTAACTCGTAATAAGCATAACCACAACTATACCCAAATCGTAAAGGCAACATTATCATCACATATCCACTAATATAATTATTTGAATACAATGCAGAAAGGGAAATACATATATCAAAAATGGAACCTCCAGAAGACTGCTGCACGCTCCAAACTTAACACCGCTGCAACCTAACATCACCTGCACGCATCTATCGTGCATAAGCTTATAGAAAGCTTAGAGGGTAGTGTAAGTATGTGTACAAGGTAAGTGCCAAGTATTCAATACAATACCGGAAATAAGCAGAAATATTAACAAGATCATAAATCATACGATAACAAAGTAAGCGGAAATACGGACAATTCCATAAGTCAATCAATATCAGAATATGCAATATAGAACAGGTATACAAATGAGGAGTCACAAAGAGCCAGATATCAAATGTCGAGGATGCGATGCAGTATGTAGTTCCTGATGAGTCCATGAATAGCATCAACCGTATCTAAACCATATAAATGCAGAAACACAGTAACCTAAGATGCAATATGCCGCGGATGTAATGCAATATGCGGAGCGAATGAAATGACCATACTGGAGTGTGAAGTTAGGATGATAGTACGTAGTATCACAGGCCACGGGGTCCACCACAAGGGGCTTCTATCCAAACCAGTCCCATGCCTAAATTTGGATAGTCAGACTCAACGTGGTAAACTCCTGATCTCCGGTTAGTCGTGCGCCCAACCGAAATCCTTGCCATAACGAAGGTACACAACAATTAGTTGTGCACCACCAGCCCGAGTGGATAGTGAATGAATAAATGAATGAGCATGCAACTCCTACTCAATAAATCCACATATCAGTACGGTTCCTCTCTAGGAAGTCACTGGGGTCTATTACACTTCAAACCAGATTGCCGCCCCATCGCGTGCAACAAGGTGGGTGGAAGAGACCTCACTATTCACCTGCCAATATCGGACCCGGCTCATCGATAGTGGACCCATTCCTCGAGCTGGTCAAACTTTGCCTAGCATTGCCCCCTCCTCTCGGGCAGGTAAGGCCGCACCTCTTTCCAACCGACTACAACACAGTGGGAGATGCGGCCTAACGGTATGCAGCCCTCATGCGCTCATGCATCCACTCGGTCTAGACGTTGGACCAACCTCTGGAACCAAGAGGGTTTAGGGACTTCACCCAGGGATATCTATAGCACCCCATGTAGAACAGATTTTCGGTGTCCCATTGGACCATCCACGAAATACCTGTGGAGGCTATGGCCCTGATGTTGCTAGGGCATATGGTGGTCATATCACACAAATGCGAGATGCATGAGTCATACAACCCAATCATAAAACAATCCAGAGCATACCGTGGCTCATGTGGGGCAACTCTGCCAATCAAGGAGTCTCAAAACAGCCTGCTCAATGACATATGCAATGGTCAACCACATCTCATATCAAACATGCAGATGATGCGTATGGGCATGTACCATGATGTTATTTTGTCTCAACTCAAGCTGGTATCAATAACCGGCATCGACAATCGGTCATGACAATCGGAATCGGCAATCGGTCATGACAATCGAAATCGGCAATCGGTCATGACAATCGGAATCGATCGATAATCGGAATCGGCACATTGGTCACGTCAACCGAAATTGGTAATCGGCCAAGACAATCGGAATTGATCGATAATCGGAAACGGCAAATCAGTCACGTCAATCAAAATCGTCAATCGGTCACGACAATCGAAATCGATCGATAATCAGAATCGGCCATTCGGTCACGTCAATCAGAAATTAGCAATCAGTCATGATAATCAGCCTCGATCGCTAATCGGTAATCAGCAGATAAACAAAATGGGGTCCATAGATGATCAGCACTCAGCCGTGGTTATATCAAATCCAATAACACGGAACCATCCATCTACGACGAATGGGGCCCACTCATTTGGGTTAACCCATTGAAGGAATGATGAGAATGGGCCTAACAGGGCCTAAGGGAAGGTCATAATGTGGACATTCGACCGTCATTACCATCAATGTAGACATTTAACCAACATTACTACCAAGGAGTGGCTCACACAGAGCCAAACGTAAAGTGGGCCCATGGCCTCACGCAAGGGACTGATACACATCACTGTGGTTCGCGTCACATGAACCTTGAATACCTCGGATGGGCCACGTCCCATGAGCCCTGAATAAATTACAATGGGCCATAGCCCATTGGCTTAAAACACACAATAGGTGGGCCCTACACATGGGCCTAATACAATTAAGTGGGCCTCATACCTGGGCCTCCAATATATCTCAGTGGGTCGTAACCCATGGACCCCAAATACATCACGTTGGGTCATGCTCATAGGCCTCAAATACACAATAAGTTGGCCCTACACACGGGCCTAATATATAACACAGGTGGGCCCTACACATGGGTCTTATATGCATTAAATGGGTCACTTATCTAAGCCTCGAACACATCATATGGGCCACGCGTCATGGGCCCAATACATATCACAATGGGCCACAACCCATGGGCCCTATATACATTACAGTGGGCCTCAACCCACGGGCCTTTATACATCACAATGGGTTTCAACCCATGAGCACTAATACATTACAATGGGCCTCAACCCATGGGCCCTAATACATCAAAATGAGCCTATTCATATGGTCCTTGTGTATGTCAGGGTGGCCTCAACAACGGGCCTCATACACGTTACGGTGGGCCTCAATAACGAGCCCTCAAACACATCAAGGTGGGCCTCAATAACAAGCCCTCATACACATCAAGGTTGGCCTCAACAGATGGCCACAAATGAATCAAGATGGGTCGAATCACATGGGTCATATATATATATAAAATGGGCCACACCACTTGGGCCCCATGCATATCAAATGGGCCACACCCAAATACAAGTGGTGATAATGATTTCTACCATTAAAACTCTCAAGGCCCACCGTAACATTTATTTTCTATCCAATCTGGCCATAGGGTCACACGGACCTGGATTAAGAGGAAACAAATTTCCTAATTATCCAAAACATATGTAAATCAGAAGGTTTCAATGGCAAACACTCAATCCCCACTACTCTTTCCTATGTGGTCCACTTGATCCTAGATCTGCCGCATTTTTAGTCTCAAGCTTATTAAGGCAAACTTACCAAATGGTTCGACGGTTTGGATGCAACACATGCATCAAGTGCGGGGTCCACATGAGCTATGGGTCTGACTTATTCTTTAGCTCACGCCATGAGACGAGCTTTCAAAATGGATGGACAGCTTGGATGCAATACAAGCATCATGGTGGGTAAACATGTGTAACACGTACATCATAACAGGCCCTTAAAGGGCAGCCCATGGCCCCAAAAATGGATGGACAACCCATTTATACATCATAGTGGATGGCCTCACAAGTCAGCCCATATTTCGGTAAAATGGATGGGTGGCGTGTATCTACAACAAGGTGGGCCCTAGACATACAGCAGGTGCGCCTCAAAGGGTTTTAACGGTGGGTGACAACCCACTATTTCCTGCGGTGTGGACCATTGAATTTTGGAGCTGCCTCATTTCTCTCAAGCCTTTGGATGAGCTCACCAAATGGGATGGACGGTCTGGATTAAGCCCACATATCACGATGGGCTCCATGCAAATGGACAGACGGCGTGGATTCCATCCACACATCCAGTAGGTACCGTCCAAATGGACGAACGGTGTGGATGAAGTCGACATAAGGTAGGTACCACATATACATATATATATATATATGTATGTATGTATATGTGTATATATATATATATATATATATATATATATATATAATATAATAATATTATTTTATTCAGTTTACCATCTCTTCTTTTTTTTTTAAAGAAAACTCCAGCGCCCTGTCCTTGGGCGCTGGACAAATGGCATGCATAAAACACATGCACCTAGAAGGGGTCCCAGCATCCTGATCAAGTGGACGGTGGATATAAAATGAATATATCAAGGTATGCCCCACCCACGCATGTGGGGTGGGCCACGTCCTGGACGGATGGCGAAACACATTCATCATGGTGGCCTGGCACCGTTCAGCTAATCCAGCACCGTCCAAAGGTATGGACGGTGTAGATCAAACAAATACATTACAGTGGGGTCTGCACCACCTGCTGACGCCAGCAGTAGCTGTTGCTTCTGCAAAACAGATGCACAGCGTGGATGAAATCCACCTCACAGTGGGACTCGTCCAAATGGTCGGACGGTGTGGACGTGACCCACATACATCGTCTGGGGCCCACCGAAATTGATGCATACAGCAGTTAGGTAGCTGGCTACCAACCAGCGGACAATAGACAATCCATTCATCACAATGTGCGTCCCATTTGGGGCCCACCATAATGTCTATAAGCCATCCAAGCCGTTCATAAGGTCACACGTACCTGGGTGAAAAGAACAAACAAATTTCATCTTGATCCGAAACTTCTGTGAACCCAAAAATGAATTTTAAGGGTAGCCATTCAATCTCACTGTTTCCTATGATGTGGTCCAACTAAGCCTTAGATGTTGCTGATTTTTGGATGGAACCTACTACCATAAGGGGCCCACAAAATGAACGGCGTGGATGATAACAAACATCACGGTGGGACCCACGACTAGGGTCGTGGGGCCCTGGCTCATCCGCCCGCCAGCACAGGACGCCTGCGCGCCCTGTCTTTGTCTGCAGCAACAACAGCAAAGTTGCCGTGTTATTTTAAAAATCTACAATTCCTAGGGTTTTTCCTACGCGGGGCCCGCTCCAAGTGAATCCAACCCAGCCATTGCGTACTATGGCTCAAGACAAGCCAAACAAGCCCAATATTGAGTATTTTTCGATGTATAGAAATGTCAGGGGAAATTTCAATGGTGAAAACCACCATTTGCTATGCTATGGCCCGCCAGAAAGTCGGATTGATGTCATTTTTTGGCTCAACGTCTAAAACGAGCTAAGGAACAGAATGGACGACTTGGATTTACAACATGCATTCAGGTGGGGCCTATATGAATGGCTCGCCCAAAAGCTTGCTAATCAAGCTAATATTTGTGTTTTCATTACACGTCCAGCGTCCCTAGACGATGGACGGTTGGGTGCAACGCATACATACGAGGTGGGCCCTACTAGGTTGGCCACCAATTGATGGATGGTATGGGTAAAACATACATTAAGGTGGGATTCAACCAAGTTGGCCACACATCACACAAAAATAAATATAAAAAAAAAAGGAGAGAGAGAGAGAAGCACCCACCTTCCTTATTCCTCCTAATGCTCCAAAGCTCTAAGGGGGATCCCTTCAACGGTGGAGATGAGTTTTTGATGGCCGGATATGGGGGATTTAAGGTGTGAGAGGGTTGGAAATTTTGGAGAGCTTGGGACGTCCAAGGTCTTGCTACAATGGTGGAATGGAGAATGGAAAAAGGGAAGAGAGAGATGAAGGAGAGAGAGTAATGATGATAGCTCTCTCTCTCTCTCTCTCTCTCTCTCTCTTAGCTAGGTAATAAATATTTTGGGGGAAAAGGGAGTAATTATGGGCTAGGGTCATTATTGCTTTGACTAAAAAAATTTATGGATGGCTTAGGGTGATGTCACCCTATGTAACGCCCTAAAAATCGGGGGTCGAGCATAAATTCAACTCCCGAGTTCCAGAACTTCACTTATGCAACAAAATGAATGATGATTGAATGTTGACTGTATTCGTGCATTGAACATGAGTGAGATTAAGCCAAAACAGCATATCATACTCCAGAGACAGTTAAATTTGCAAGCGGAAGACTGTGATAGATAGATAAAATATATAAACTATGATGAGTCTCCAGAGTGTGATAACATTACCAGGTTAAATAATTACAAGTACAGTTCTAAAATATACCAAATGTGACGAAGTGTAATGTCTCCTTTCCCAAGTACTATAGCCCCGTCAATACAATATCAGGTCTTCATTGACCTGCCAGAGAGATACAGATAGGATAACTCCTCCTATCATCATAGAAGTAGTCCGGCTCTGCTTCACAAGCATCGCCATCACCTGAAACTCAACAAATCTGGTTGGTGTTGCAAACACCGTCCCGTAACGTGGGAGTGAGTGATCAACTCAGTGGAACAGTAAAGCATATGTTAACATGTTATCAACTCAGTCAAGCAGTAATGATAAAGCAGTACAATCAAACAAGTTTAACTACTCTTATTAAATGCAAGTATGAAATGACATGATGCTGTATGCCCTTGCCAAACCACCCTCATGCGACATCATCTTACGTTCGCGAATGCATACCTCCCTCAGTGCTCCACATCTACTAGGCACATGCGGTGCGATGATGAGCATGATTACCGAGTTATTATTAGTCCATTTCAAACAGTAGTATTGGGAAACTAAGGTACCTCCCTTGTATCATTCCCAAACATGATCCATTATAGGGTCGTCAATCCTAGTTAATCTCATATGATACTATAGTTTGAGAGGCATTGCGAAGGCATCACAAAGGGCTCGTCACCTGTCAGCACGGATACAGATCTCACCGTATGCGACTCAATTGTTGACCGTCAGCTCGAGTACAGGTCTCACCGTACTCGGCTCAATCACTAGCCGTCAGCTCGAATACAGGTCTCACCGTACTCGGCTCAACTCATACTTTAGTTGCTGTGAAAGACTCGTCGCCAATCACAGACCTTGGAGTATACTCGAAGATACTACAGAGGACTCGTCACCCGTCAGCACGAGTACAGATCTCACCGTACTCGGCTCTCGCCGTAAGTATCGACAGCTCGAATACAGTGTCCCATACCACTGTATTCGGCTCACGAGTTTGGGTTGCTCAATGGTCACTACGGGGAGGCACTTGGCCCCAGCATAGGCCGACAGCTCGGCCACGGTGTCCCATACCACCATGTCCGGCTCATGAGTCTTAGCGAATCGAGGTACCATGGTTAACGGGATTTCACTGGTAAGTTTGGTACCCTAGGTTCAAGCAGTAGCGTCCAAACATGGTAAACATACATAAGACAGGTCGGGTTACTTGACGAGCTCGGCTAGCTCGAGCGCACAACAAGTTGAATGACATGAAGTGCATAAGCACTTCGCGTGGCCAACCACTATCGTCAACCGAAGTACGACTCGGGTTCATCGAACACATCTCACGTGGCAAATGAATCACAACCACGATTTCAAGTCTGGTACCGATTGTCTGGGCTATAATCATAGCCCCAAACATAATAACTTGCAGAAAGATAAAGCAGTAACAGATCAAGATTCAAATCATACAATCAAAGTATGGTATTTTCCGTTTAGGGCGGCCAGGGCTGTTGCAAGCACTCGTTGCTCCGCTCCCCCATCACCCATGACGGATCATACAACGTAAATATAAATTTAAACATATGCATTACATAGTTAAAATCATAAAGCAGTTGAGCATGTTATGAATTACAACACAAGCATGAGTTTGTACATGTTCAATTCCTAATCACACAACTATCCAAGGAGATCATACACATAGTTAAAAGAGGTTGAGAATCATATCTCAACACCCTTATACATTACCATGTGCTAACTACTACTCATTCAGACATTTCAAGAAACACTTAAACAAACATACATCAACATACATGACATATGTCGATCACATAGGCATTAGGCCAAATCCTTTCACTAGGGAGTTGCCCCAATCATAACACGCGTACACCCACGACGGAGAGTCATGGCAAGCAGGAATCCAAGTTCCATATTCATTCAGTCATTTCCACAAACACTTGGGCCACACATTTTAGCATATATAGTGTATATTGGCCGTGGCATGATTTAGGGCAACTCCTTTCATCAAAGGGGTATTGCCAATACAACAATCATGAATCCATGACAATTAGTCATGGCGAGCACGAATGAGAATTCTATACTCATTCAGTCATTTTCACAAACACTTAGAATACACTATTACAACATACATGGTGTATGTTAGCAAAACATGTATTAGGGCTATCCTTTAGCCAAGCGAGTATTTTATCCATGTATAATATTACAACAACAAATAATCATGATAAATACATCTCCAAAATTTATACGTATACAGTATTTTCTAAAATACGCAATTTCAACATACATAGTGTATATAAGTAAAACATGTATTTAGGCGAATCCTTTTGCCAAATAAGTATTTTATCCATATATCGTATATCCATATAATAAATAAACATGTCAAACACATTTCCAAAAAATATACGTATACCGTACTTTCTACAAATACCTAGAGTATGTAGAATTCCATATTTTTCGTCTTTAATCGAAACAGAAAACAGACAGCACTTTGTACATGTGCAATTACATGCAGATCATGAATCTATCATTATCTGACATTGAAAGCATTGAAAACCATAACCTATACACCTAAAGTCCGCACCTTTTGTCGTAGAATCGTAACGGAGTCGATAGGTTTGCTAAGCTTCCGTATTCGGCAGTTTGGCAACCTATAGAATGAAATAGGTTAGCTATTTCACAACCTACAACTGTCTAAACCCCAAAATAGATTAGGGTTAGGGTTTCTTCCCTAGAAATGACGCCGGAAACGCCAGGAAAGCGATGAGAATCAGGCGGTGGAGCCCGAATAGCGGCAGAGAAGAGTGGCAGGGAGATTCTCCCACTGTTCCCACACTTTCTCTCTCTTTTCTCTCTATTTTCTCTCTCTCAATCTCAAATACGTATGGCTGCCATGAGAGAGGGTTTAAGGTCCTTATATAGCCTAAAAATTCACCGAAATAGACTTATGTTCAAAGTATACTTACATTATAACCAAATTGGCATTGTTTCAACTTAAAAGAAGGTTTCTGGCGGGCCTCCTTGAGCCAAAGGTCAGACTTAAGCTCACTAACGCTGGATCTACGTTCTATCTAGTTTTCATTTCAGTGGAATTTCCAGATCACGCGTGGCGGACCAGTTTCAGTTCAACGGTCGGCGGATCTCGATCAGAGATTCCGAGTACATGTAAATGTGTATGAAATTTCTCCTGATCTGAGAGTGTAATTTGGTCTGATTCTGACGGTCTGGTTGCTTAGTACTGATCCGCAAGCAAATGGTGCCAGATCACTATTCAAGATATTTATTTTGTAAAGAAAATAGTGGTTTTCACACTCCCTCGCTCCGGATCCAAGCGAATGGCCGTGGGACATCATCTGGACCTGATTTCCGAGGTGGTTGTCAAGCCCAGTGAGGCGATCCTAGTTCCTTAACTTCGTGTTAATCGGACTTCCGACATGCGGTCCAGATCCAATATGGAGTTTCGAGATGCTCCCGTGAGCAGCCGGGTAATGAGATTGATCCTAAGTTTTAGGGTAACCTAGCATCAATGATTCTGCAAGTTTTGGGTCTTGCAGATCGTATTTAAAGCGATTGGTGCTAATTTCACAGGTACTCTAGTTTAGCACTAGCTAATTCTCGCCTAATTTCTAAAGGATTTAGTCCTGTATGATTTCTGTCTGAGGTGATACCTTGGCCTTTGTAGTTTGTATATGTAACGCCCTGAAATTCGGGGGTCGAGTATGAACTCAACACCCGAGTTCCAACGCATCACTTATGCAACATACACAATGCCAGTTAAATGTTGTCTGAGTTAGCGCAATAAACATGAATGAGATTAAACCAAAACAGTAATTCATACTCCAGTTCAATTACATTTAAAAACAGCGGAAGACTAAAATTTTCATTCAAGTATGGAAAGTAACAAAATTTTCTGAACTCCAGAGTATGAGTACTAGCTGAGCACCAATATACATGTAAAGTTTGTAAATCAAAAACCCAAAATACATCCTCAAAAGAGGCCCCGAGAGTCCCGCGATGCAGCCGGCCTAGGCGTAGCCGTCAGAATACTGCATGAAAGAGAACTCCTCCTGGTCCTCATCAACGTCGGGCTCTGGCTCCTGAACCAAGGCGCCCTCTAACCCTGCAACAGAGTCTGGTTGGTGTGTACAACACCGTCCCGCAACGTGGGAGTGAGTAGCTAACTCAGTGGAACAATAATGCATAAGTTAACATGTTATCAAATCAATCAAACAGTAATGATAAAGCAGTACAAATCAAGCATTTCTAACTACTCTTATTAAATGCATAAATGATATGACATGATGCTGTATGCCCTTGCCAAACCACCCTCAAGCGACATCATCTTACATTCGCGAATGCTTAACTCCCTCAGTGCGCCACATCTACAAAGCACATGCGATGGGATGATGTTCGTGATTGCCAAGTTATTATTAGTCCATTTCAATCAGCAGTATTGGGAAACTAAGGTACCTCCCTTGTATCATTCCCAACATGATCCATTCTAGGGTCGTCAATCCTAGTTCTTCTCATACGATGTTATGGTTTGAGAAGCTTAGTGATGGCATCGCAAAAGGTTCGTCACCCGTCAGCGCGGATACAGATCTTACCGTATGCGGCTCAATTGCTGGCCGTCAGCTCGAGTACAGGTCTCACCGTACTCGGCTCAATCACTAGCCGTCAGCTCAAGTACAGGTCTCACCATACTCGGCTCAACTCACACTCTAGTCGCTGTGAAAGGCTCGTGGCCAATCACAGATACTTGGAGTGTACTCGATGATACCACGGAGGACTCGTCGCCCGTCAGCACGAGCACAGATCTCACCGTACTCGGCTCTCGCCGAAGTATCGACAGCTCGAATACAGTGTCCCATACCACCGTATTCGGCTCACGAGATAGTTGCGCAATGGTCACTACGGGGAGGCACATGGCCCCAGCATAGGCCGACAGCTCGACCACGGTGTCCCATACCACCATGCCCGGCTCATGCGTCTTAGCGGATCTAGGTACCATGGTTAAACAGGAATCACCACTGGTAAGTTTGGTACCCTAGGTTCAAGCAGTAGCGACCAAACAAGGTGAACACACAACTACACTTCGGTTCAAGTGGCGAGCCTGACTAGCTCGAGCGCACCACAAGTTGAGCGATATGGAGCGCAAAAGCACTCCGCGTGGCCAACCACTATCGCCAACCGAAGTACGACTCGGGTTCGCCGGACCCGTCCTTTGTGGCGACATGAATCTCAGCCACAATCACAAGTCTGGTACCGAGTGTTTGGACTATAAACATAGTCCCAAACTCAAACAGTTTTCATCGCTAGCATGTGAAGTAAAGCATGGTAAACAAGCAATACAAGCATGTTAGTCGGCATGTTATAAAGCATAAAGTAAGACATGAAGTAAAGCATGTTACAAAGCATGTTGAGAAGCATGTTATAAAGCATATTGTAATGCATGTACTAAAGCACTATCCCCATAGGGATAGAATTGTGTGTGCACTACAATTAAGTGGTTGCGGTGAACCACCGCATGGAGGGGATCCTACATGTCTCTAAGGGAGTTGGAGAACCCATATCAGCGCCTATCTAAGGCACTAGTACATGCACATGTACACCTACATGCACATACACAAACACTTAGAATACACGTTTCCAACATACATGACGTATGTTAGGCAAGTTCGTGATTGGGCTGTCCCTAAGCCCCGGGAGTATTTTTCCCGCGTATATCGTATTCATACAGCAAATAATCATTACAATTACATATCCAAAATCCGCACGTATGCGGGATTTCTAGAATACGCAATTTCAACATACACGGCATTTACACATGAACATATATTTTCGCGATCTCTTTCGCCAAACTAGTATTTTATCCACACATGATATAATCAAACATTAAATAAACATGTCAAACATTTTCTCAACAAAAATACGTATACGGTATTTCTACGTATATCAAGAGTATGTAAAATTCCATAATCTTTATCGCTAATCGAAACAGGAAACGGAAAGCACTTTGTACATGTGCATTTGCATGCAGATCATGAATCTATCATTATCTGCCATTGAAAGCGTTGAAAACCGTAACTTATACGCTTAAAGTCCTCACCTCAGCCCTTGGAATTCCAACGAATCAGCAAGAAGGTTGGTGCTTCCGTATACGGGAGTTTCTTAGCCTAAAGATCGCATTCGATTAGTCTTTCCTTAACCTATCACTAAACAGGCTCAAATCAGACCTAGGGTTAGGGTTTCTTACCTTCAAATGGGGTGGAAACCGCCGGGAAATCTCTTGAAATAGAGCGGTGTAGGCCGTGGGAGAGGTGGAAGCAGCAGGAGGAAGATCGGCTTCGATCTCCACAAGTTTCTCCTCTTTTCTCTCTTTCTCTCTTAGGGTTTGAACCCAAATTCGTATGGCTGTGAGAGGGGCTGTTCTAAGCCCCTTTTATAGCCAAAAACCTCCCCAAAACAGACTCAGGTTCAAGGGTGGTTGCTTACATAGGCATTTCGCCACTTTCCAAGCTCAAAAGGGGTGTTCTGGTGGCCCTCTTTGAGCCAAACGTCAGACTTAAGCTCACCCACTGCGGATCTACGTGGGATTACGTTTTCGGCTCGATCGGATTTCCAGATCGCACGTGGCGGACCACTTTCAGTTCAACGGTCCGTGAGCCACGATCGGAATTTCTGAGTACATGTAAATGTTCCTGAAATTTTTCTTAATCCGAGGGTGTAATTTGGTCTGATTCCGACGGTCAGGTTGCTTAATACTGACGCGCAACCGAAAGGTGCCAGATCACTATTCCAGATATTTTCTCTTGGATGGAATAGTGTTTTTTCACACTCCCTCACTCCGGAGTGAAAATAATGGCCGTGGGACATCGGAATCATCTGATTTTTGAGATGATTGTCAAGCCCAGTGGGGCGGTCCTGGTTCCTTAGCTTCGTGTTAATCGGACTCCCGATGTGCGATCTAGACCTCATACGAAGTTTCGTTTCAGTCCCGAGAGCAGACGGGTAATGAGTTTGGCTCTAGACTTTAGGATAACCTAGAGTCACCAATTCTGCAAGTTTTGGGTCTTGCAGATCGTATTTAAAGCGATCCCAACGGATTTCATGATTTACCGAGTTTAGTACTTAGTTAACTTTGTTAAATTTCTAAAGGATTTAATCCTATGTGATTTCTGGTCGAGGTGGTACTCGGCCCAATGTACGGAAATTTCCAAGTCGTTACAGTATATAAAGTGATCCAAGTTATACTACTTAGCTAGTTTAGGATAGTGTCCAGGATGAAAGTGCTTAGAAAAATTGAAAGAACAAGGTGGTGAAGGATGGGATTTGTGAAAGAAATGGGTTCACAAGCGATTTTAGCCTTTGGGACTGAGTTTTGACAAGTTGATAAGGTGTTAGGATCGACCCATTGCCTAAGGACGTCTAATCCCAGGTTGGCAAAAATCCGGGATGTTACACCCTAGCCTTGGGAAAAGTGTCATTGTGACAGGTGGGTCCCACCAAAACACAATCAATGGTCCAAATGGGACACGACCTATATCTTTTGATGTACAACTCGGATTGTTGCATGAAACACGGTGTTAGAATCGCAGCGACGATGCGGTCGCAATGTCAAAAGTCTTACGTCAAGCCGACTCGGAATTACAGGATGACACTCAAGGTCGCGCGCAAATGTTATCTATGCGTCGCAGGTCGCCGGAATTCGACCGGAAGGACCGCGGAAGCCTACGGAACGATACAGTCTAGGTCACGGGTCTCACAGCTCTCCCCTCCTAATAAAAATTTCATCCTCGAAATTTACATAACAGATAAGGAAAGAGGAACATCATTATGTATGTTTGTTAGGTACAATTAATCTACAAAAGGATGAAGATAGCGCTCTCCAATCTCAACCTCGCCCTATCCGGACGCCTCATCAACGATATGGTGACTCTAGTGAACCTCGGATCCTGGATCAGAAATGATCGTAAATGGAATACCATGTAACCTCTCAATTTTAACTATAGGGGGCTATATCAGAAAGTCTCTAAGTTATTCGAACTCGGGGATCTAACCATTCTAGGTTCTCAACAATCATAGAGTAAAGGGTAGCTATTAGTAGGCATGTGATGTTATCTTCAGGTATTCTCAAGTTATGCTTTAATACCAACTTTTGTGATGCCCCAAACCCGAAAATCGGATTCGCAGGAATCCCGATCGCCGAATCCGGTGTCGACAGCCTCCGCAGTACCTTATTCTCAGCTCCTAGCGTTCATACATCAGATTTCCGATCATGGGATCTACAAGGAGGATTTTTTTTTGTACATTTAACTCGTAATAAGCATAACCACAAGTATACCCAAATCGTAAAGGCAACATTATTATCACGTATCCACTAATATAATCATTTGAACACAATGTAGAAAGGGAAATACATATATAAAAAATCGAAGCTCCAGAAGATAGCTGCACGCTCCAAACTCAACACCGCTGCAACCTAACATCACCTGCACGCATCTATCGTGCATAAGCTTATAGAAAGCTTAGAGGGTGGTGTAAGTATGTGCATAAGGTAAGTGTCAAGTATTCAATATAATACCTAAAATAAGCAGAAATATTAACAAAATCATAAATCATATGATAACAAAGTAAGCGAAAATACGGACAATTCCATAAGTCAATCAATATCAGAATATGCAATATAAAACAACTATACAAATGAGGAGTCACAAAGAGCCAGATATCAGATGTCGAGGATGCAATGCAGTATGCAGTTCCTGATGAGTCCATGAATAACATTAACCGTATCTAAACCATATAATTGCAGAAACACAGTAACCCAAGATGCAATATGCTACAGATGTAATACAATATACGGTGTGAATGAAATGACCATGCTGGAGTGTGAAGTCAAGATGATAGTACGTAGTATCACAGGCTACGGGGTCCACCACAAGGAGCTTCTAGCCAAACCAGTCCCATACCTAAATTTGGATAGTCAGACTCAACGTGGTAAACTCCTGATCTCAGGCTAGTCACGCGCCCAACCGAAATCCTTGCCATAACGAAGGTACACAATAATTAGTTGTGCACCACCAGCCCGAGTAGATAATGAATGAATGTATGAATGAGCATGCAACTCCTACTCAATAAGTCCACATATCAGTATAGTTCCTCTTTGGGAAGTCACCGGGGTCTATTACACTCCAAACCAGATGTCGTCCCATTGCGCGCAACAAGGTGGGTGGAAGAGACCTCACTATTTGCCTGCCAATATCGGTCCCTGCTTGTCGATAGCGGACCCATTCCTCGAGTTTGTTAAACTCAGCATAGCATTGCCCCCTCCTCTCGGGCAGGTATGGCGCACCCCCTTCCAACCGACCACGACACAGTGGGAGACGCGGCCTAACGGTATGCGGCCCTCATACGCTCATGCATTCACTCGGTCTAGACGTTGGAGCAACCTCTGGAACCAAGAGGGTTTAGGGACTTTCACCCAGGGATATCTATAGCACCCCATGTAGAACAGATTTTCGGTGTCCCATCTGGCCATCCACGAAATACCTGTGGAGGCTACGGCCCTGATGTCGCTAGGGCATAAGGTGGTTATGTCACACAAATGCGAGATGCATGAGTCACACTTTCCAATCATGCAACAATCCAGCGCATACCATGCGCTCATGTGGGGTAACTCCGCCTATTAGGGAGTCTCAAAACAACCTGCTCAATGACATATGCAATGGTCAGCCATATCTCATATCAAACATACAGATGATGCGTATGGGCATGTATCATGATGTTATGTTGTCTCAACTCAAACTGTTATCAATAACCGACAATGAAAATCGGTCATGACAATCGGAATCGGCAATCGGTCATGACAATCGGAATCGATCGATAATCAGAATCGGCACATCGGTCACGTCAATCAGAATCGGCAATCGGCCACCACAATCGGAATCGATCGATAATCAGAATCGGCAAATCGGTCACGTCAATCAAAATCGGCAATCAGTCATGACAATCGGAATCGACAATCGGCCATGACAATCGAAATCAATCGAAAATCAGAATCGGCCATTCGGTCACGTCAATCAGAAATCAGCAATCGGTCATGATAATCAGCCTCGATCGCTAATCGGTAATCAGCAGATAAACAAAATGGGGTCCATAGATGATCAGCACTCGGCCGTGGTTATATCAAATCCGATAACACGAAGCCATCCATCTACGGCGAATGGGGCCTACTCATTTGGGTTAACCCATTATAGGAATGATGAGAATGGGCCTAATTGGGCCTAAGGGAAGGTCATAATGTGGACATTCGACCGTCATTACCCATCAATGTGGACATTTAACCAACATTATTCCCAAGGATTGGCTCACACTGAGCCAAACATAAAGTGGGCCCATGGCCTCACGCAAGGGCCTGATACACATCACTGTGGTTCGCGTCACATGGACCTCAAATACATCGGATGGGCCACGTCCCATGAGCCCTGAATACATTACAATGAGCCACAGCCCATGGGCCTAAAACACACAATAGGTGGGCCCTACACATGGGCCTAATACAATTAAGTGGGCTTCATACCTGGGCCTTCAATATATCTCAGTGGGTCGCAACCCATGGGCCCCAAATACATCACGTTGGGTCATGCTCATAGGCCTCAAATACACAATAAGTGGGACCTACACACAGGCCTAATATATATCACAGGTGGGCCCTACACATGGGTCTCATATGCATTAAATGGGCCACTTATCTAAGCCTCGAACACATCAAATGGGCCACACGTCATGGGCCCAATACATATCACAATGGGCCACAACCCCTGGGCCCTATATACATCACAGTGAGTCTCAACCCACGGGCCTTTATACATCACAATGGGTTTCAACCCATTGGCACTAATACATTATAATGGGCCTCAACCCATGGGCCCTAATACATCAAAATGAGCCTAATCATATGGTCCTCGTGTATGTCAAGGTGGCCTTAACAACGGGCCTCATACACATGACGGTGGGCCTCAATAACGAGCCCTCAAACACATCAAGGTGGGCCTCAATAACAGGCCCTCATACGCATCAAGGTGGGCCTCAACAGATGGCCACAGATGAATCAAGATGGGCCAATCACATGGGCCATATATATATATCAAATGGGCCAACCACTTGGGCCCCATGCATATCAAATGGGCCACACCCAAATACAAGTGGTGATAATGATTTCTACCATTAAAATCTCAAGGCCCACTGTAACATTTATTTTCTATCCAATCTGGCCATAGGGTCACACGGACCTGGATTAAGAGGAAACAAATTTCCTAATGAAAAACTTATGTAAATCAGAAGGTTTCAATGGCAAACACTCAATCCCCACTACTCTTTCCTATGTGGTCCACTTGATCTTAGATCAGCCTCATTTTTAGTCTCAAGCTTATTAAGGCAAACTTACCAAATGGTTCGACGGTTTGGATGCAACACATGCATCAAGGGCGGGGTCCACATGAGCTATGGGTCTGACTTATTCTTTAGCTCACGCCATGAGACGAGCTTTCAAAATGGATTGACAGCTTGGATGCAACACAAGCATCATGGTGGGTAAACATGTGTAACACATACATCATAACAGGCCCTTAAAGGGCAGCCCATGGCCCCAAAAATGGATGGACAACCCATTTATACATCATAGTGGATGGCCTCACAAGTCAGCCCATATTTCGGTAAAATGGATGGGTGGCGTGTATATACAATAAGGTGGGCCCTAGACATACAGCAGGTGCACCTCAAAGGGTTTCAACGGTGGGTGACAACCCACTATTTCCTGCGGTGTGGACCATTGAATTTTGGAGCTGCCTCATTTCTCTCAAGCCTTTGGACGAGCTCACCAAATGGGATGGACGGTATGGATTAAGCCCACATATCACGGTGGGCTCCATGCAAATGGACAGACGGCGTGGATTTCATCCACACATCCAGTGGGTCCCGTCCAAATGGACGGACGGTGTGGATGAAGTCCACACAAGGTAGGTTCCACATATACATATAATATAATAATATTATTTTATTCAGTTTTACCCTCTCTCTTTGTTTTTGAAAGAAAACTCCAGCGCCCAGTCCTTAGGCGCTGGACAGATGGCATGCATAAAACACATGTACCCAGAAAAGGTCCCACCGTCCCGGTCAAGTGGACGGTGGATATAAAATGAATATATCGAGGTATGCCCCACCCACGCATGTGGGGTGGGCCACTGTAACGCCCTGAAAATCGGGGGTCGAGCATAAACTCAACTCCCGAGTTCCAGAACATCACTTATGCAACAAAATGAATGATGATTGAATGTTGACTGTATTCGTGCATTGAACATGAGTGAGATTAAGCCAAAACAGCATATCATACTCCAGAGACAGTTAAATTTGCAAGCGGAAGACTGTGATAGATAGATAAAATATATATAACTTATGATGAGTCTCCAGAGTGTGATAACATTACCAGGTTAAATAAATACAAGTGCAGTTCTAAAATGTACCAAATGTGAGGAAGTGTAATGCCTCCTATCCCATGTACCATAGCCCCGTCAATACAATATCAGGTCTTCATTGACCTGCCAGAGAGATACAGATAGGAGAATTCCTCCTATCATCATAGAAGTAGTCCGGCTCTGCTTCACAAGCATCGCCACCACCTGAAACTCAACAAATCTGGTTGGTGTGTACAACACCGTCCCGTATCGTGGGAGTGAGTGATCAACTCAGTGGAACAGTAAAGCATAGGTTAACATGTTATCAATTCAATCAAGCAGTAATGATAAAGCAGTACAAATCAAACAATTCTAACTACTCTTATTAAATGCAAGAATGAAATGACATGATGCTGTATGCCCTTGCCAAACCACCCTCAAGCGACATCATCTTACGTTCGCGAATGCTTACTCCCTCAGTGCGCCACATCTACAAAGCACATGCGGTGCGATGATGCTCATGATTACCAAGTTTTTATTAGTCCATTTCAAACAGCAGTATTGGGAAACTAAGGTACCTCCCTTGTATCATTCCCAAACATGATCCATTCTAGGGTCGTCAATCCTAGTGATTCTCATACGATATTATGGTTTGAGAGGCATAGTGAAGGCATCGCAAAGGGCTCGTCACCCGTCAGCTCGGATACAGATCTCACCGTATGCGGCTCAATTGCTGGCCGTCAGCTCGAGTACAGGTCTCACCGTACTCGGCTCAATCACTAGCCGTCAGCTCGAGTACAGGTCTCACCGTACTCGGCTCAACTCACACTCTAGTTGCTGTGAAAGACTCGTCGCCAATCACAGACCCTTGGAGTATACTCGAAGATACTACAGAGGACTCGTCGCCCGTCAGCACGAGCACAGATCTCACCGTACTCGGCTCTCGCCGAGGTATCGACAGCTCGAATACAGTGACCCATACCACCGTATTCGGCTCACGAGTTGGTTGCGCAATGGTCACTACGGGGAGGCACATGGCCCCAGCGTAGGCCGACAGCTCGACCACGGTGTCCCATACCACCATGCCCGGCTCATGCGTCTTAGCGGATCGAGGTACCATGGTTAAAAGGGGGTTTCATTGGTAAGTTTGGTACCCTAGGTTCAAGCAGTAGCGTCCAAACAGGGTGAACATGCATAAGGCAGATCGGGTTACTTGACGAGCTCGACTAGCACGATCGCCCGTTGAGTTGCACGACATGAAGTGCATAACAACTTCGTGTGGCCTAGCCACTGCCGACAGGCAACGCACGACTCGAGTTCGTCGAAACATCCCACGTGGCAAATGAATCTCAGCCACGAGTTCAATCCCGTTACCGATTGCCTGGACTATAATCATAGCCCCAAACACAATCAATTACGGAGATATAAAGCAGTAATGGATCAGGATTCAAATCATACAATCAGTCTGGTATTATCCGTTTAGGGCTGCCAGGGCTGTTGCACGCACTCGTTGCTCTGCTCCCCCATCACCCATGATGGATCATACAACATAAATATAAATTTAAACATATGCATTACATAGTTAAAATCATAAAACAGTTGAGCATGTTATGAAGCACAACACAAGCATGAGTTTGTACATGTTCAAATCCTAAGCACACAACTATCAAAGGAGATCATACACATAGTGAAAAGAGGTTGAGAATCATATCTCAACACCCTTATATATTACAATTTGCCAACTACTACACATTCAGACATTTCAAGAAACACTTAAACAAACATACATCAACATACATGACATATGTCGATCACATAGGCATTAGGCCAAATCCTTTCGCTAGGGAGTTGCCCCAATCATAACACGCGTACACCCACGACGGATAGTCATGGCACGCAGGAACCCAAGTTCCATATTCATTCAGTCATTTCCACAAACACTTGGGCCACACATTTTAGCATATATAGTGTATTTTGGCCGTGGCGTGACTTAGGGCAAATCCTTTCGTCAAAGGGGGTATCGCCAATATATCAATCATGAATCCATGACAATTAGTCATGGCGAGCACGAATGAGAATTCTATACTCATTCAGCCATTTCCACAAACACTTAGAATACACTATTACAACATACATGGTGTATGTTAGCAAATCGCGTATTAGGGCTATTCTTTCGCCAAGCGGTTATTTTATCCGCGTATACCGTATTCATACAACAAATAATCATGACAATTATATTTCCAAAATTTGCATATACGCGGTATTTCTAGAATACACAAATTCAACATACTTGACATTTACAAAGGAACATGTATTTTGGCGATTCCTTTCGCCAAACTAGTATTTTATCCATATATTATATAATCATACATTAAATAAACATGTCAAACATTTTCCCAAAAAAAAATACGTATACGGTATTTCTACGTATATCTAGAGTATGTGAAATTCCATATTCTACAACGTTAATCGAAACAGGAAACGGAAAGCACTTTGTACATGTGCAATTGCATGCAGATCATGAATCTATCATTATCTGACATTGAAAGCGTTGAAAAACGTAACCTATACACCTAAAGTCCGCACCTTTAGTCGTAGAATCGTAACGGAGTTGATAGGTTTGCTAAGCTTCCGTATTCGGCAGTTTGGCAACCTAGAGAACGAAATAGGTTAGCTATTTCACAACCTACAACAGTCTAAACCCCAAAACAGATTAGGGTTAGGGTTTCTTACCTAGAAACGACGCCGAAAACGCCGAAAAAATGTCAAGAAAGGGATGGTGCAGCCCGCGTGGTGGCAGGGAACGACGGCAGGGAGGTTCTCCCACTTCTCCCTCACTTTCACTCTCTTTTCCCTCTCTCAAATCCAAATTCGTATGGCTGCCATGAGAGAGGGTTTAAGGTCCTTATATAGTCTCAAAACTCACCGAAATAGACTCCTGTTCAAAGGTTACTGCTAATATAGGTATTTCGTCACTTTTCCAGCTCAAAAGAGAGGTTCTGGTGGCCCTCCTTGAGCCAAACGTCAGACTTAAGCTCACCACACATGGATCTATGAGGGATTACGTTTTCGACTCGATCGGATTCCCAGATCGCACGTGGCGGGCCACTTTCAGTTCAACGGTCAGTGGGCCACGATCCGAAATTCCAAGTACATGTAAATGTTCCTGAAATTTTTCCTGATCCGAGGGTGTAATTTGGTCTAATTCTAACGGTCTGGTTGCTTAATACTGATGCGCAAGCGAAAGGTGCCAGATCACTACTCCAGATATTTTAATTTCAAAGGGAATAGTGTTTTTTCACACTCCCTCGCTCCGGATCGAAATAAATGACCGTGGGACATCGGTCGGAGCTGATTTTTGAGATGATTGTCAAGCCCAGTGGAGCGGTCCTAGTTCCTTAGCTTCGAGTTAATCGGACTCCCGATGTGCGATCTAAACCTAATACGAAGTTTCGTTTCATTCCCAAGAGCAGACGGGAAATGAGTTCGGTTCTAAACTTTAAGGTAACCTAGAGTCACATGTTTTACAAGTTTTGGGTCTTGCAGATCGTATTTAAAGCGATCCCAACGGATTTCATGGCTAATCGAGTTTGCACTTAGTTAACTTTGTTAAATTTCTAAAGGATTTAATCCTAATTGTTTTCTGGTTGAGATGGTACTTAGGCCTTTGCAGTTTGTATATAAAGTGATCCAAGTTTTACTACTTAGCTAGTTTAAGTTAGTGTCTAGGGCGAAAGTGCTTTGAAAAATTGAAAGCACAAGGTAGTAAAGGGGTGGGATTTGTGAAGGAAATGGGTTCAGAAGCGATTTTAGACTGTGGGGTTCAGTTCTGACGAAATAATAAGGTGTTAGGAGCAACCCATTGCCTAAGGACATCTAATCCCAGGTTGACAAAAATCCGGGATGTTACAATCTACCCCCCTTAAAACAAAATTTCGTCCCCGAAATTGGCTAAGGGTAATAAGGGAAAATTTCTATTATTTCATTTGCCTAAGACTTATTGATTTCGAGTTTCTACGCGTGGTAGGGTATATACCAGCTGGTTCATTTTAGTCTACCCCCCCTTAAAACTTAATTCTTTATCCATTTCTCATACCCTGATGGTTTGTTACCATTTATTTCTTTACCTATTTGGAGTCTCGACGACAATTCCCAACAATTTAGAGTAAGATAGCTGTTTTCATTGTTTGACCAACACGGAGAGACGGTAGTAGTGGGCTCGATCCCGATACATCGATCATCTACCGGGCCAGGGTAGGAAGCTCATCGTATCCCTTCCGAATCCTGATGGATCCTGGTCGTCCGCTCGTCAGCAGAGAGTCCATCGGTAGTCACCCAGGATTGGGAATTGGGTCAAGCCGTGAAAACTTCGCAGTTGTATATTTCAGTAACTCCATAGTCTGATCACTCTCTAAGAGTAGGGAATGTCCATCATTGAAAGGCTCAAATTGTTTATTCTAAGGTTGCCCTTTAGGTCTTAGTCTAAGAGAGTCCTCATTATTATCTATGTCCAAGGAAATGGTGAATCAAATCTTACTAGATGATCCTAAAATGGTTCCTCATAGTAGGACAGGCTAGGGCTTCAATAATGTTTGTATTCAACGAGCACCGTTTCGATCCTGGGCCAGTGGGGTAGGGTCCACCGCGTTTCCGCTGCGCCACCCAGATCAAAGAGGCGTACTAGGTGACCTAACTAGAGCAAGTTCATCTTGTCCTACCCCCCTTAAAATTTTATTTTTCACCCTCAAGGCTCAAGAACTATGTCCTGATCCGTAAGTCGGAACAAGGTGTAATTTAAGACTTATCCTTGACATGAAATGAAATGCGGTTTCCCACAATATCTGTCTTGGTACCTAGGATTATAGAAAGGGAGTATCACGGTCCCGACCTACCTTATGTACTCATGTCAAGCCTAAGAGGCAGGCTATCTTTCTGCGTTCATATGCACAAAAAGTATGCCGACATGGCATGTAACTTGGGATCTAATTCCTAACTATTGGTTGCCCATTTGGGTAATTCCTTGGGCCTAAAAGGAAAAAATCTCTATTGGCTATATATTCTTAACGCTTCTCGAAGACGAAGTTATAAACTTTTAGTTGTAAGTGGTCGGGCCAACACGGAAGGAATGTTGTGTGGTGGGTCTGAGTCGGATACATGAACCTTCTGCCTCGCGAAGACAGAAAATCGTCGTATCAGTTCTTAATCCTAGTTGATCCCGACCTTCTGCCTGATCAGAGCATAGGGTTCATTGGTCACAACCAGGATTGAGAAGTCGATTCAAACCGCGAATACCTCGCTTATAGATAGTTTCTCTACTCCGTGTCCCCGATAGTACCAAGTCCTTGAGGAGGCAATTCTAAGGGTCGTATTGATTTGACCTATCATTAAATCTAAGGGATATAGAAGTTTCCCATAAGCGTGACTAGTTACTAATCAAACAAGCCTCCTAAGAGTTGTTAAAGAAGCCTATGTGTACTAAGGGGATTTAACGAAGGAATGGGTCCTCGCTCCAACCAACTTAAGCCGACTAACTAGTTCTATCATTCAATTGGCTTAGCCTAATTAATTAGTCTAGTCTTAATGTAGGAGTAGCGGTAATCCACTGGTTGTAATCCAAAATCTATGCTTATACACTAGATGATTTTATACCCTTTCTAATATAGGAAATTATTTATTGCTTAGGGTCAAACGTTGTCTAAGTAGAATTGAGTTGCCTGAACTTAAATTTAACTATACTCGAGCATTACACATATGCTCATTCCAACTAAGAGGGTCCTAAGGTTCACATTACATATTTGTTGGATTTCCTACACGGTCAGGCCTGTCTAAGTCTAAGAGCACCGCTCTAAGTCCAAAACTCCAAGGGTCTATTTGGCCAGTGGTCTTAAGTTGTATTAAATGGGACTGTATTGCGAATCCTACTTCAGGATTGGGAATGGCAAGGTTGATAGGAGGGTGGGTGGGACAAAAATGTAGATAAGTGAGTCTTGTGTTGGAAAAGGGTGAGATGGGATTTCTAAATCCCAGGATAATGACTTTCTAAGTGTTATTTGAAAGGAAATCTCGGAATTTACTTTTAATTGCTAACATTCCAACCATGGCATTGGAGTACATGGAATACACCCAATCTAGGGACAATACTTTACACATACATTTATTATTACTTTTACAATTCAATCCACCTTACTCACCGAACGCAGTTGGCTGAACGGGCCCTAGAGGGAAAAAGGGGCTGAAGTTTTTGGTTCTCCACGAACTTGGGTCTCAACAGTGGTTGTAGAGGCCCAAAGAACAGGGATTTGTAAAGGAAAGTGGAGAGATGGGTTGGGTAGAGAGGTTACACATTTTTGAGCTCCAACTGAGGCGTGTAGGAGCTCAAATGAGAGAGAATGATTAGGGTAGGAGGATAGGTAGGGCTGTAAACGATGGAGTGATGTATGGTTGAACAGGAAACAACGAAATGGGCGATTGGAGTGGAGGTTTGAGAGAGAAAACAGCAAGAATATGAGGAAAAGAGAGATTGGAGGGGCGTTTGAGAGAGAGGGGGGCTCCAGACCTAAAAATCTCAAACCCCAGCCAAAACCGCACGTGCCAGGGGGTAGGGGAGGTCGTGCCGACCAAGACCAGACCCGGCCCGACCCGTACGGCCAAGTTTGACGGAGGTCCACCTCCAGAGTGGAGGTTCCACCCCCGCCCAAAGTGGCCGGTGGGCTGCCGCCGCGGGTGGGGTGTGTTCTCCTTGGTCCCAAGGTGCCAAATGCACCAGGGTTCAACCCTGGATCTTAGTAAATTTAAGTGGGGAGGCCCCCGACTCCAGTTGAGGCATTTTCGGGGCCAATTTACAAACTAGAATGATTTTATATATCGTGTGACATATGATTTTGGGGTAGGAGGAGCTAATCTATCCAACAAGCCCATTTACTTGGTTAGATTCCAAAGTTTGAATTGTCAAAAGTCTAATTTATACATATATTTACTACTTATAGTAAATTTTTGTTTAGGTGTTATTCTTTGTCATTTATACGTTAGAATTTATATCTGGTATGATAGGATTTAGAAAACATTAAAGAATGAAGTGGTGCAAGGAGAGATTTTGAAGAAATTGGGTAAAAAAGGGGTTTTAGGCTTTGGTGTTGTGGTTGACCCACAATCTAAGAACATTCATTTCTAGGGAACGACTCAAACCAGTCAACTGACGGCCTAGAGGTGATTCGAGATCGTTTCGTGCGATCATTGAGGCCTACGGGTCCAATCTTAACGGTCGATTTCGGTTGGTTTCGTCATTCGGTGAATTTGGAAAATCCTAAGTCAGTTTCTATGTTTCGTCGCTCCCTCCTAAATTAGAGTGCGTAAGAGTGCGTAGTGTGACCATAACCCAGGTCCGGTTTAATCAAAATCATGCTCTGATACCATCTTGTAACAACCTGAAAATTGGGGGTCGAGCATAAACTCAACTCCCGAGTTCCAGAACATCACTTATGCAACAAAATGAATGATGATTGAATGTTGACTGTATTCGTGCATTGAACATGAGTGAGATTAAGCCAAAATAGCATATCATACTCCAGAGACAGTTAAATTTGCAAGCGAAAGACTGTGATAGATAGATAAAATATATATAACTTATGATGAGTCTCCAGAGTGTGATAACATTACCAGGTTAAATAAATACAAGTGCAGTTCTAAAATGTACCAAATGTGAGGAAGTGTAATGCCTCCTATCCCATGTACCATAGCCCCGTCAATACAATATCAGGTCTTCATTGACCTGCCAGAGAGATACAGATAGGAGAATTCCTCCTATCATCATAGAAGTAGTCCGGCTCTGCTTCACAAGCATCGCCACCACCTGAAACTCAACAAATCTGGTTGGTGTGTACAACACCGTCCCGTATCGTGGGAGTGAGTGATCAACTCAGTGGAACAGTAAAGCATAGGTTAACATGTTATCAATTCAATCAAGCAGTAATGATAAAGCAGTACAAATCAAACAATACTAACTACTCTTATTAAATGCAAGAATGAAATGACATGATGCTGTATGCCCTTGCCAAACCACCCTCAAGCGACATCATCTTACGTTCGCGAATGCTTACTCCCTCAGTGCGCCACATCTACAAAGCACATGCGGTGCGATGATGCTCATGATTACCAAGTTTTTATTAGTCCATTTCAAACAGCAGTATTGGGAAACTAAGGTACCTCCCTTGTATCATTCCCAAACATGATCCATTCTAGGGTCGTCAATCCTAGTGATTCTCATACGATATTATGGTTTGAGAGGCGTAGTGAAGGCATCGCAAAGGGCTCGTCACCCGTCAGCGCGGATACAGATCTCACCGTATGCGGCTCAATTGCTGGCCGTCAGCTCGAGTACAGGTCTCACCGTACTCGGCTCAATCACTAGCCGTCAGCTCGAGTACAGGTCTCACCGTACTCGGCTCAACTCACACTCTAGTTGTTGTGAAAGACTCGTCGCCAATCACAGACCCTTGGAGTATACTCGAAGATACTATGGAGGACTCGTCGCCCATCAGAACGAGCACAGATCTCACCGTACTCGGCTCTCGCCAAGGTATCGACAGCTCGAATACAGTGACCCATACCACCGTATTCGGCTCACGAGTTGGTTGCGCAATGGTCACTACGGGGAGGCACATGGCCCCAGCGTAGGCCGACAGCTCGACCACGGTGTCCCATACCACCATGCACGGCTCATGCGTCTTAGCGGATCGAGGTACCATGGTTAAAAGGGGGTTTCATTGGTAAGTTTGGTACCCTAGGTTCAAGCAGTAGCGTCCAAACAGGGTGAACATGCATAAGGAAGATCGGGTTACTTGACGAGCTCGACTAGCACGATCGCCCGTTGAGCTGCACGACATGAAGTGCATAACAACTTCGTGTGGCCTAGCCACTGCCGACAGGCAACGCACGACTCGAGTTCGTCGAACACATCCCACGTGGCAAATGAATCTCAGCCACGAGTTCAATCCCGTTACCGATTGCCTGGACTATAATCATAGCCCCAAACACAATCAATTACGGAGATATAAAGCAGTAATGGATCAGGATTCAAATCATACAATCAGTCTGGTATTATCCGTTTAGGGCTGCCAGGGCTGTTGCACGCACTCGTTGCTCCGCTCCCCCATCACCCATGACGGATCATACAACATAAATATAAATTTAAACATATGCATTACATAGTTAAAATCATAAAACAGTTGAGCATTTTATGAAGCACAACACAAGCATGAGTTTGTACATGTTCAAATCCTAATCACACAACTATCAAAGGAGATCATACACATAGTGAAAATAGGTTGAGAATCATATCTCAACACCCTTATATATTACAATTTGCCAACTACTACACATTCAGACATTTCAAGAAACACTTAAACAAACATACATCAACATACATGACATATGTCGATCACATAGGCATTAGGCCAAATCCTTTCGCTAGGGAGTTGCCCCAATCATAACACGCGTACACCCACGACGGATAGTCATGGCACGCAGGAACCCAAGTTCCATATTCATTCAGTCATTTCCATAAACACTTGGGCCACACATTTTAGCATATATAGTGTATTTGGCCGTGGCGTGACTTAGGGCAAATCCTTTCGTCAAAGGGGCTATCGCCAATACATCAATCATGAATCCATGACAATTAGTCATGGCGAGCACGAATGAGAATTCTATACTCATTCAGCCATTTCCACAAACACTTAGAATACACTATTACAACATACATGGTGTATGTTAGCAAATCGCGTATTAGGGCTATTCTTTCGCCAAGCGGTTATTTTATCCGCGTATACCGTATTCATACAACAAATAATCATGACAATTATATTTCCAAAATTTGCATATACGCGGTATTTCTAGAATACACAAATTCAACATACTTGACATTTACAAAGGAACATGTATTTTGGCGATTCCTTTCGCCAAACTAGTATTTTATCCATATATTATATGATCATACATTAAATAAACATGTCAAACATTTTCCCAAAAAAAAATACGTATACGGTATTTCTACGTATATCTAGAGTATGTGAAATTCCATATTCTACAACGTTAATCGAAACAGGAAACGGAAAGCACTTTGTACATGTGCAATTGCATGCAGATCATGAATCTATCATTATCTGACATTGAAAGCGTTGAAAAACGTAACCTATACACCTAAAGTCCGCACCTTTAGTCGTAGAATCGTAACGGAGTTGATAGGTTTGCTAAGCTTCCGTATTCGGCAGTTTGGCAACCTAGAGAACGAAATAGGTTAGCTATTTCACAACCTACAACAGTCTAAACCCCAAAATAGATTAGGGTTAGGGTTTCTTACCTAGAAACGACGCCGAAAACGCCGGAAAAATGTCAAGAAAGGGATGGTGCAGCCCGCGTGGTGGCAGGGAACGACGGCAGGGAGGTTCTCCCACTTCTCCCTCACTTTCACTCTCTTTTCCCTCTCTCAAATCCAAATTCGTATGGATGCCATGAGAGAGGGTTTAAGGTCCTTATATAGTCTCAAAACTTACCGAAATAGACTCCTGTTCAAAGGTTACTGCTAATATAGGTATTTCGTCACTTTTCCAGCTCAAAAGAGAGGTTCTGGTGGCCCTCCTTGAGCCAAACGTAAGACTTAAGCTCACCACACATGGATCTATGAGGGATTACGTTTTCGACTCGATCGGATTCCCAGATCGCACGTGGCGGGCCACTTTCAGTTCAACGGTCAGTGGGCCACGATCCGAAATTCCAAGTACATGTAAATGTTCCTGAAATTTTTCCTGATCCGAGGGTGTAATTTGGTCTAATTCTAACGGTCTGGTTGCTTAATACTGATGCGCAAGCGAAAGGTGCCAGATCACTATTCCAGATATTTTAATTTCAAAGGGAATAGTGTTTTTTCACACTCCCTCGCTCCGGATTGAAATAAATGACCGTGGGACATCGGTCGGAGCTGATTTTTGAGATGATTGTCAAGCCCAGTGGGGCGGTCCTAGTTCCTTAGCTTCGAGTTAATCGGACTCCCGATGTGCGATCTAAACCTAATACGAAGTTTCGTTTCATTCCCAAGAGCAGACGGGAAATGAGTTCGGTTCTAAACTTTAGGGTAACCTAGAGTCACATGTTTTACAAGTTTTGGGTCTTGCAGATCGTATTTAAAGCGATCCCAACGGATTTCATGGCTAATCGAGTTTGCACTTAGTTAACTTTGTTAAATTTCTAAAGGATTTAATCCTAATTGTTTTCTGGTTGAGATGGTACTTAGGCCTTTGCAGTTTGTATATAAAGTGATCCAAGTTTTACTACTTAGCTAGTTTAAGTTAGTGTCTAGGGCGAAAGTGCTTTGAAAAATTGAAAGCACAAGGTAGTAAAGGGGTGGGATTTGTGAAGGAAATGGGTTCAGAAGCGATTTTAGACTGTGGGGTTCAGTTCTGACGAAATAATAAGGTGTTAGGAGCAACCCATTGCCTAAGGACATCTAATCCCAGGTTGACAAAAATCCGGGATGTTACAGCCACGTCCTAGACGAATGGCGAAACACATTCATCATTGTGGCCTAACACCGTTCACCTATCTAGCACCGTCCAAAGGTATGGACGGTGTAGATGAAATAAATACATTACAGTGGGGTCTGCACCACCTGTTGACGCCAGCAGCAGCTGTTGCTGCTGCAAAACAGATGCACGACGTGGATGAACTCCACCTCACGGTGGGACCCGTCTAAATGGTCGGACGGTGTGGATGTGACCCACATACATCGTCTAGGGCCCACCGAAATTGATGCATACAGCAGCTAGGTAACTAGCTACCAACCAGCGGACATGTAACGCCCTGAAAATCGGGGGTCGAGCATAAACTCAACCCCGAGTTCCAGAACATCACTTATGCAACAAAATGAATGATGATTGAATGTTGACTGCATTTGTGCATTGAACATGAGTGAGATTAAGCCAAAACAGCATATCATACTCCAGAGACAGTTAAATTTGCAAGCGGAAGACTGTGATAGATAGATAAAATATATAAACTATGGTGAGTCTCCAGAGTGTGATAACATTAGCAGGTTAAATAATTACAAGTACAGTTCTAAAATATACCAAATGTGGGGAAGTGTAATGTCTCCTATCCCAAGTACCGTAGCCCCGTCAATACCATACCAGGTCTTCATAGACCTATCAGAGAGTACATGTAGGAGAACTCCTCCTCAACATCATAGTAGTAGTTCGGCTCTGTTTCATAAGCATCACCAACACCTGAAACTCAACAAATCTGGTTGGTGTTGCAAACACCGTCCCGTAACGTGGGAGTGAGTGATCAACTCAGTGGAACAATAAAGCATAAGTTAACATGTTATCAATTCAGTCAAGCAGTAATGATAAAGCAGTACAGCCAAACAATTTTTAACTACTCTTATTTAATGCAAGTATGAAATGACATGATGTATGCCCTTGCCAAACCACCCTCATGCGACATCATCTTACGTTCGCGGATGCATACCTCCCTCAGTGCTCCACATCTATTAGGCACATGCAGTGCGATGATGAGCATGATTACCAAGTTGTTATTAGTTCATTTCAAACAGCAGAATTGGGAAACTAAGGTACCTCCCTTGTATAATTCCCAAACATGATCCATCCTAGGGTCATCAATCCTAGTAAATCTTATACGATATTATGGTTTGAGAGGCATCGCGAAGGCATCGCAAAGGGCTCGTCACCCGTCAGCACGGATACAGATCTCACCGTATGCGGCTCAATTGCTGACCGTCAGCTCGAGTACAGGTCTCACCGTACTTGGCTCAATTGCTGGCCGTCAGCGCGAATACAGGTCTCACCGTACTCGGCTCAACTCATACTCTAGTTGCTGTGAAGGGCTCGTCGCCAATCACAGACCTTGGAGTATACTCGAAGACACTACAGAGGACTCGTCGCCCGTCAGCACGAGTACAGGTCTCACCGTACTCGGCTCTCGCCGTAAGTGTCGACAGATCGAATACAGTGTCCCATACCACCGTATTCAGCTCACGAGTTTGGTTGCTTAATGGTCACTACGGGGAGGCACGTGGCCTCAGCATAGGCCGACAGCTCGACCACGGTGTCCCATACCACCATGTCCGGCTCATGAGTCTTAGCGGATCGAGGTACCATGGTTAAAAGGGATTTCACTGGTAAGTTTGGTACCCCAGGTTCAAACAGTAGCGTCCAAACATGGTGAACATACATAAGACAGATCGGGTTACTTGACGAGCTCGGCTAGCTCGAGCGCACAACAAGTTGAACGACATGAAGTGCATAAGCACTTCGCGTGGCCAACCACTATCGTCAACCGAAGTACGACTCGGGTTCGTTGAACACATCTCACGTGGCAAATGAATCACAGCCACGAATTCAATTCTGGTACCGATTGTCTGGACTATAATCATAGCCCCAAACACAATCAATTGCAGATAGATAAAGCAGTAATGGATCAAGATTCAACTCATACAATCAAGGTCTAGTATTATCCGTTTAGGGCTGTCAGGGCTGTTGCACGCACTCGTTGCTCCGTTCCCCCATCACCCATGACGGATCATACAATGTAAATATAAATTTAAACATATGCATTACATAGTTAAAATCATAAAGCAGTTGAGCATGTTATGAATCATAACACAAGCATGAATTTGTACATGTTCAATTCCTAATCACACAACTATCCAAGGAGATCATACACATAGTTAAAAGAGGTTGAGAATCATATCTCAACACCCTTATACATTACAATTTGCTAACTACTACTCATTCAGACATTTCAAGAAACACTTAAACAAACATACATCAACATACATGACATATGTCGACCACATAGGCATTAGGCCAAATCCTTTCACTAGGGAGTTGCCCCAATCATAACACGCGTACACCCATGACGGATAGTCATGGCAAGCAGGAATCCAAGTTCCATATTCATTCAGTCATTTCCACAAACACTTGGGCCACACATTTTAGCATATATAGTGTATATTGGCCGTGGCATGATTTAGGGCAACTCCTTTCATCAAAGGGGTATTGCCAATACAACAATCATGAATCCATGACAATTAGTCATGGCGAGCACGAATGAGAATTCTATACTCATTCAGTCATTTTCACAAACACTTAGAATACACTATTACAACATACATGGTGTATGTTAGCAAAACATGTATTAGGGCTATCCTTTAGCCAAACGAGTATTTTATCCATGTATAATATATTACTACAACAAATAATCATGATAAATACATCTCCAAAATTTATACGTATACAATATTTTCTAGAATACGCAATTTCAACATACATAGTGTATATAAGTAAAACATGTATTTAGGCGAATCCTTTTGCCAAATAAGTATTTTATCCATATATCATATATCCATATAACAAATAAACATGTCAAACACATTTCCAAAAAATATACGTATACCGTACTTTCTACAAATACCTAGAGTATGTAGAATTCCATATTTTTCATCTTTAATCGAAACGGAAAACAGACAGCACTTTGTACATGTGCAATTGCATGCAGATCATGAATCTATCATTATCTGACATTGAAAGCGTTGAAAACCATAACCTATACACCTAAAGTCCGCACCTTTTGTCGTAGAATCGTAACGAAGTCGATAGGTTTGCTAAGCTTCTGTATTCGGCAGCTTGGCAACCTATAAAACGAAATAGGTTAGCTATTTCACAACCAACAATAGTCTAAACCCCAAAACAGATTAGGGTTAGGGTTTCTTACCTAGAAATGACGTCGGAAACGTCGGGAAAGCGATGAGAATCAGGCGGTGGAGCCCGAATAGCGGCAGGGAAGAGTGGGAGGGAGATTCTCCCACTGCTCCCACACTTTCTCTCTCTTTTCTCTCTCTTTTCTCTCTCTCAATCTCAAATTCGTATGGCTGCCATGAGAGAGGGTTTAAGGTCCTTATATAGCCTAAAAATTCACCGAAATAGACTTATGTTCAAAGTATACTTACATTATAATCAAATTGGCATTGTTTCAGCTCAAAAGAGGGTTTCTGGCGGGCCTCCTTGAGCCAAAGGTCGGACTTAAGCTCACTAACGCTGGATCTACGTTCTATTAAGTTTTCGTTTTGGTCGAGATTCCAGATCACGCGTGGTGGACCAGTTTCAGTTCAACGGTCAGCGGATCTCGATCGGAGATTCCGAGTGCATGTAAATGTGTATGAAATTTCTCCTGATCCGAGGGTGTAATTTGGTCTGATTCTGATGGTCTGGTTGCTTAATACTGATCCGCAAGTGAGAGGTGCCAGATTACTATTCAAGATATTTTATTTTGAAATTATTTCACATTTCTCACACTCTTCACTCCGAGCTCAAGCGAATAGCGCTGGGACATTATCTGGATTTGATTTCCGAGATGGTTGTCAAGCCCAGCGAGGCGGTCCTAATTCCTTAACTTCGTGTTAATCGGACATCCGACGTGCGGTCCAGATCCGATACGGAGTTTCGAGATGCTCCCGGGAGCAGCCGGGTAATGAGATTGATCCTAGATTTTAGGGTAACCTAGCGTCAATGATTCTACAAGTTTTGGGTCTTGCAGATCATATTTAAAGTGATTGGTGCTAATTTCACAGGCACTCTAGTTTAACACTAGCTAAATCTCGCCTAATTTCTAAAGGATTTAGTCCTGTAAGATTTCTGTCTGAGATTGTACTTAGGCCTTTGTAGTTTGTATATAAGGTGATCCAAGTTTTACTACTTAGCTAGTTTAAGTTAGTGTCTAGGGCGAAAGTGCTTTGAAAAATTGAAAGCGCAAGGTAGTGAAGGGTGGGATTTGTGAAGAAAATGGTTTGAAAAGGGATTTGAGGCTTTAATTGAGCGTTTAAGAAGTTAAACCTGTGTTAGGATTGACCCATCGCCTAAGGACGTCTAATTCCAGGTTGGCAAAAATCCGGGATGTTACAGGACAGTAGCCAATCCATTCATCACAAGGTGGGTCCCATGTGGGGCCCACCATAATGTCTATATGCCATCCAAGCCATTCATAAGGTCACACGTACCTGGGTGAAAAGAAAAAATAAATTTCATCTTGATCCAAAACTTCTGTGGACCCAAAAATGAATTTTAAGGGTAACCATTCAATCTCACTGTTTCCTATGATGTGGGTCAACTAAGCCTTAGATGTTGCTGATTTTTGGATGGAACCCACTGCCCTAAGGGGCCCACAAAATGAACGGCGTGGATGATAACAAACATCTCGGTGGGACCCACAGCTGGGGATGTGGGGCCCTGGTTCGTCCGCCTACCAACGTAGGACGCCTGCGCGCCCTGTCTTTGTCAGCAGCAGCAGTAGCAAAGCTGCTGTGTTATTAGTTTTTTTTTTTGAAAAACCTGTAATTCCTGGGGTTTTTCCTATGCGGGGCACGCTCCAAGTGAATCCAACCCAGCCATTGCGTACCATGGCTTAAGACAAGCCAAACAAGCCCAATATTGAGTATTTTTCGGTGTATAGAAATGTTAGGGGAAATTTCAATGGTGAAAACCACCATTTGCTATGGTATGGCCTGCCAGAAAGTCGGATTGACGTCATTTTTCGGCTCAACGTCTAAAACGAGCTGAGGAACGGAATGGACGGCTTGGATTTACAACATGCATCCAGGTGGGGCCTGCATGAATGGCTCGCCCAAAAGCTTGCTAATCAAGCTAATATTTGTGTTTTCATTACACGTTCAGCGTCCAGGGACGCTGGACGGTTGGGTGCAACGCATACATACAAGGTGGGCCCTACTCTGTGGGCCACCAAATGATGGATGGTATGGGTAAAACATACATTAAGGTGGGATTCAACTAAGTGGGCCACACATCACACAAAAATAAATAAATAAAAAAAGAAGGAGAGAGAGAGAAGCACCCACCTTCCTTATTCCTCCTAATGCTCCAAAGCTCCATGGGGGGTCCCTTCAACGGTGGAGATGAGTTTTTGATGGCCGGATATGGGGGATCTAAGGTGTGAGAGGGTTGGAAATTTTAGAGAGCTTGGGACATCCAAGGTCTTGCTACAATGGTGGAATGGAGAATGGAAAAAGGGAAGAGAGAGATGAAGGAGAGAGAGTAATGATGATAGCTCTCTCTCTCTCTTAGCTAGGTAATAAATATTTTGGGGGAAAAGGGAGTAATTATGGGCTAGGGTCATTATTGCTTTGACTAAAAAAATTTATGGATGGCTTAGGGTGATGTCACCCTATCCTTGGGAAAAGTGTCATTGTGATAGGTAGGTCCCACCAAAACACAATCAATGTCCAAATAGGGCACGACCTATATCTTTTGATGTACAACTTGGATTGCCGTATGAAACATGGTGTTAGAATTGCAGCGACGATGCGGTCGCAATGACATAAGTCTAAGGTCAAGCCGACTCAAAATTACAGGATGACACTCAAGGTCGCGCGCAAATGTTATCTACGCGTCGCAGGTAGCTAGAATTCGACTGGAAGGACCGTGGAAGCCTACAGAATGATACAGTCTAGGTCACGGGTCTCACACTGAGTATGTGTTAGCATGGCATCCTGATTCATGCCCATACACATCATTTGTATGCTTGTTATGAGGAGTGATTGATCATAGCATAAGCCATTGGGTTGGTTGTTTTTAGGACTCCCTAAGAGACGAAGTTACCCCACATGAGCGTGTGGTATGTGCCGAATTGATGCATGACTGGATAGTATGACTCATGCATCTTGCATTTGGGTGACATGATCACTATACGCCCTTGCGACATCAGGGTCGTGGCCTTCACAGGCATATCATGGGTGGTGGGATTGAATACTGGAAATGTTTTCGTTGTAGCATATGGGCGGTATGGATGTCCGTGGGTGAAAGTCCCTAAACCCTTATGGTTCCAAGAGGCTGGTGCAACATCAAGACCGAGTGGATACATGAACGCTGGGGTACCGAATACCAGTAGGCCACATCTCCCACTGTGTCATGGTCGGTTGGAAAGGGTGGTGACCTTACCGGCCCAGAGAGAATGGGGCATAGCTAGGTTGAGTTTGACCAGCTCGGCAATGGGTCCGTTACTGATGAGCCGGGTAGATATTGGCTGATTACTGGCTAGGCGAGTAGCAAGGTCTCTTACACTCACTTTGGCTACGCGCCAGGGGGAAGGGTAGTCAACGTGGAGTGCATTAGACCTCGGTGATATTCCAAAGAGGAAGTGTATTGATATCTGAAATTGCGGTGAAGACCACTTTAATTGAAGTTGGGATATGCCAATATGTCCTAGAGGGGGTGAATATGACTTTTTAAAGCTTTTATGATATATTTAAAATCCTATTATACTAATCCTAACAACAGACATATATTAGGATTACTCAAAAATAACTCTACTGGCTTCCAAGCCCGGTAGAGGATCCAATCACAAACGGTTTAAGGAATAAACAATATGCAGACTAGTTTATGATGGATATGACTATGTAAGTGTGTGAGGTGTGATCTCAGATATATGGATATGAAAGCATTGGCATAAATCACACACACAAAAGAATAACAATCGCAAACACAGTCATTTTTACAGTGGTTTGACTACTTGTTTACTCCACTCCCGGTAACCGCACTCAACCCTTGAGTGTACCGGATTTCACTAAGGAGGTTTCACAGCGGTTCACCTCAAACCTAAGGTTTTAAATTAAGTTCACCTTTAACCTTTACAACCTACACTAAGGCTGACTATTTATGCTCTCACGAGCAAGGGTCAACACAACGCACTCACTTTTAGGCACACTAGCCAAGGATCTTGCATAAGACCCTACCGGAGGTTTCTACACGGTTCACCTCAAACCCGAGGTTTCACAGCGATTGACCTCAAACCTAAGGTTTTGACTGGTTCAGCTTCAACCAGAAGTTTATGTTCTCCACAGAGCAAGGGTCCACACAATGCACCAACCATGTACACTCCCGCCGAAGGACTCCTTGAGGATTTCAAAGGGTGAGAAACACCTTAGACCCAATCCTATAAAGGAATGATCAAAAGGTTCCTCTTGGACTCTAGATACTTACAAATAAGTTGATGAGTCTCGATAAGCACAAAGCCGAAGATCTCCTCCTCCTTGTTGACGAAGAGTCTTCTGCTCCCTTGATCTGCAACACAAAATGATATATCAATACTTGGCTTCAGGTTGGGTCAAGGTCAAGATTGAATCCTACTCTCAAAATGTTTTCCTATCAGGAAGATAGAGCGATTCCAATCTTATGCATTCAAGACATACCAGCTTAATGATTTACCATTAAGTTAGTAGCTAGAGGATCCTTGAATGCGAAACTTCATTCCCCAATCCACTCTATTGAATATCAATGATGAGGGTGGATTGGAGGATGAACTCCCTTGTGAGAAACGACTTTGGATATAAGATATAAGTTGAAACACGTAAAAGCACTCTCTGCTTTCTCTCCCAGCAACAATAGACAAGTCCTCTATATATAGACAAAAGGTTCCAACAGATATAAAACGGTCACATTTATGACTGAGTTCGATATTATCGAGCGTATACTCTCGATAGCATCAATGGTCTGCTCGATGACTCGAACTAAAAGTCATACACTTTTGAAACCTTTTGTCAACTGGTCGATGAATTGAAACAATTGTCGATGCCATCGGATTTCAAACTCTGATTCCATCGGTGATAGGTTTGATCCATCGACACTTGAAAAATGAGAGAGACTTGACTTGAAATATTTCAGGTTTTTATGAATGATCGAGGAACCATCGAGATCATCGAAATTTGAATGTCGATGATATCGATATGAGCATCGAGGCATCGATAAATCCAGCGGATTTTTCATTAAGCTTGGCGGATAGTTTATGTCCTTGTTCGATGCAATCGACCTGGTACCGATGTCATCGATATTTAAATATCGATTCTATTGAAGGGCCCCCGTTCATAGTTAAACCACCCTAAAATATACAGGAAGAAATGCACGCCCTCGATCGATATCATTGATGCACTTCCGATCTTATCGATATTTGATTTCAGATCATATCGGAAGGAGCATCGATATATCGAAGGAATTTGAAATTTACTGTAAAAAAAGGGGCGCCGAAAATCTGTCTGTCGATGATATCGAGTCAACTTCGATAGACTCGAGATTTGGATATCGATGATATCGAAAGGTCTATCGATACATCGATAATTCATCCAGATATGTTATGAGGTTGCCGGACATTTTTGGTTCTCTTTTCGATGGTATCGATGAAGCATCGAGGACTCGACAGCGCAGGTCGATCATATCGAGATGTGTATCGATACAATCGACAGGACAAGAAAACTTAGAGAATTTTTCTATTTTGAAAAACGATTTCTTACCCAAAAGCCCTAAGATGTTCTAGTTTGTTTTTAAGGGTTTTAGTATACCTGGTGATTTGGGACAAGGGATGTGAGGCTCAGATTTACTTGTTGCGAGCTTGCACACATCCGGTTGAGGCAGACACTTAAATCGATCTTCCAATCAGGGTCTGTAGACAATCTGAATCAACACTCACGTAACTTGACAAACCAGGGCACTTTCAATCCCCCCCTTTGTTAATTACGTGACAAAATCCCAAAACACCCTAGAGCATTCTAGACAAACATATCCTAAATTATGTGTACATGCTGTTACATAATTTTACAATTTCTAGCCCATGTACACAACCAGTAGTTGCTCCCCTTGACTTGTAAACTCCCCCTTACTTGTTCCAGCTGCTCCCCCTAACACTTGCACAACCATTCAAGAAGATACACAATTTTCCGTTTGGGGTGTTTGTAAATGTTCTCCCCCTTTTTGTTAGTCATTGACAAAGATATATCAAGTGATATTAACTGAAGAGTGAAATATTTGGGAGAACCACCATGTCAGAAACATACAGTTTTAAAGCATTGATGTATAATGAGTAAGTCAGTTTAAGCAGACACCAATTTCAGAACTTATGGATGCATACTAGAAAAAATAGAGCAGTGATATAGCAGTTAAGAATATTTATTAGAGACATCACATGCACTCCATATCAGAATCTTGATAAACAAGGGGAACGTAAAATATAATCATGGCAGTAAAAATATGAATTATACTCGGCCATAACGCAAAATATCCAAACATATACTGCCACAGACAACAGTAGACTTAAAAGTTTATCCCATCAGAACTAACCCAAAAAAAATATGTTCAGTCCAACCATATACAATTTCTCAAAGAAAATGTCAGATTCTCTAGATTAGTTAGTTATCACATACACTCAGACAGACGTAGAATATTAAAAAAGATACTAATATTCGTACGCAGAGATAAGAGTGAAGTGTAGGTGATAGCATGCAATGATCATCATCATGGAGCGGAGTGGGATGGTGTTGTGTCGTCCCACCGACAAGTTATCACGTCTACCAATTGTTGGATGGTTTGCTGCACACTTAGCACTATCCGTTCCAGGACAGTAAATCTCTCATTCACTGACTCCCTGAGCTGAGAGACATCATGCTGAATGGCACCAAGCTTGTCTTGATGAAGCTTAGATCTTTTCGTATGCCCAGCTCCTGATGTTGATGGAGCATGTTGAGATCTAGAAGCTTCTTCTCTGACCATCTCAGCTCTACCCATAGGAGCGTCGCTAGCCCAACCTTCTTCCTTAACTTGAATGCCTTCCTCCAGGGGCTCCTCAGGGTATTTATGAAACCTCAGATCCATCCTTCGGATGTTGGTTTTTTGAAGGTTTGGAGAGGAAGTTTAGGATCATTTGTAGTCGGGAACCCTAAGGCATTACAGATTGTATTGATGATATAGGGATATGGTAGGAGAATGTCCCTAGCCCTATGAAAAGCGTACACCAACTGATACACAATCAGGGTAGGTAGACAGATCTTGACCCCAGCGATGATTGAATAGATTATCATAGTCATGAAGCTAGTGAGGTTAGCTCTGTTGGAGCCTCTAGAGTAAATATTCGAAGCGAGAATACTATGCAGGACTCGATAACGTGGTTCCATGAACTTGACTTTCAGGGCATTCCCTTGGTACCACTCAACATCACGATTATGGTAGAGAAATTTAGTGACCTTAGACCAAACTTCAAGATCTTCCATGTCCATATCAGGGATTCCTACAGGAGATAAGATAAGATTGAATATTCCTGCAACAGACCCTGGAGTGATCAGTACATCATCACCATCTATAGTTACGGAGATGGATGGAGGATCAGATGTCAGAGAATGACAATCAACGAAGAAATGGTAAGTTCGTTCAAGTCTATCATTATCCATATGATATTGTTGCAGATCATTTATTAATTGTGTGTTGATTTCCAATGTTTTATCCAAATCTTTCTGCAGCAACTTACTTTTGTTCTCCGCTATTCCGAGTCCCTTAAGGATATTTATGCTATGAATATAGAGTTGATTATAAGAATCTTGTAGTTTATCCTTTTCTTCTGCTTCTTCTTCTTCATTGTCAGATGGAAATGATTCTGTGGCTTGTTGTTCTCTCTCGTTTTTAGATTCCGTGGGAATGATTGGAGCAGTGGAGACCATGAGAATTTTCAAGGATTTCTGGTCACCATCGCTCTCTGAGTCACTAGATCCTGAGTTTGATTCTTCAGTATCATCCCATGTGGCAGCCATTGCCTTGCCCTTAGTTTTTCTATTTGGGCATTCGATTGATAGGTGTCCATACTCCTGACAGGCATAACATTGTAGTTCTTTGATTCTTCGACCAAATTTGCCTGCAGAAGGTTTCTTGTTCACCTTTCTTCCTCTGGAAGGCCCGCCACGATTTTTCTGAAAGAATCTTCTAAATTTTTGTGCCAGCAAAGCCACTTCCTCATCTTCATCTTCCTTTTCACTTCCACTGTCCTCATGTTTTATTTTCTTTAAAGTTTTTAGGACAGTGTTTTTGGATTTTTGGGATTGTTTGAAGTGTAGTTCGAAAGTTTGTAGGGAACCTACCAGTTCTTCTACATTCATCTCATCTATGTTCCTACACTCCTCAATTGTTGTTACTTTGGGATTAAATTGTTCCAGTAGGGATCTTAGAATTTTCCTACAAATTTTCGGTACTGAAACTTTCTCTCCCAATCCACCCATGGAGTTGCAGATGATATTTAACTTTATGAAAAACTCCATAAAGGTCTCATGCTCTTCCATTCCGAGACTTTTGAATTGTGAAGTCAGGAGTTGAAGTTTGGATCTCTTCATAGTGCTTGTGCCTTCATGGGTTGTTTCCAATAAGTCTCATGCTTCCTTGGATGTCCCACACATACTTATTTTATTAAAGATGTCTTGGGACATGGCACAGTAGATGGCGTTCATAGCTTTTACTTCAGCAGTCTGTTTGGGCTTTGTGATGGTTGTGCCATTGTCAAGTATGATTTGTTCAGTTGGTGGCATGTATCCGCTTTCAACTATATCCCAAACATCATGATCCAAAGATCTTAGAAAGTAATGCATCTTAGCCTTTCAGTATGCATAATTTGATCCATCAAATACTGGAGGTCTAGTGATCGATGAGCCCTCTCCTTTGGCCATATACCCAATTTCAGTCAAGATCACGCTTCCAAGCCCGGTAAAAAATCCAATCACAAACTGTTTAAGAAATAAACAATATGCATACTAGTTTATGATGGATATGACTATGTAAGTGTGTGAGGTGTGATCTCAGATATATGGATATGAAAGAATTGACATAAATCACTCACAGAAGAATACCAATCACAAAAATAGTCATTTTTATAGTGGTTCGACTACTTGTCTACTGCACTCCCAGTAACCGAACTCAACCCTTGAGTGTACCGGATTTCGCTAAGGACATTTCATGGCGGTTCACCTCAATCCTAAGGTTTTAAATCAGGTTCACCGTTAACCTTTACAACCTACACTGAGGCTGACTGTTTATGCTCTCACGAGCAAGGATCAACACAACGCACCCACTTTTAGGCACACTGGCCAAGGATCTTCCATAAGACCCTACTGGAGGTTTCTACACGGTTCACCTCAAACCCAAGGTTTACAGTGGTTGACCTCAAACCTAAGGTTTTGATTGGTTCACCTTCAACCAGATGTTTATGCTCTCCACAGAGCAAGGGTCCACACAACGCACCCACCATGTACACTCCCGCCAGAAGCCTCCTTGAGGATTTCAAAGGGTGAGAAACACCTTAGACCCAATCCTATAAAGGAATGATGAAAAGGTTCCTCTTGGACTCTAAATACTTATAAATAAGTTGATGAGTCCCGAAAAGCACAATGCCGAAGATCTCCTCCTCCTTGTTGACAAAGAGTATTCTACTCCCTTAATCCACAACACAAAATGATTTACCAATACTCGGCTTCGGGTTGGGTCAAGGTCAAGATTGAATCCTACTCTCAAAATGTTTTCCTATCAGGAAGATAGAGCGATTCCAATCTTATGCATTCAAGGCATCATACCTTAATGATTTGTCATTAAGTTAGTAGTTGGAGGATCCTTGAATGTAGAAGTTCATTCCCCAATCCACTCTATTGAATATCAATGATGAGGGTGGATTGGAGGATGAACTCCCTTAAGAGAAAGGGCTTTGGATATAAGATATAAGTTGAAACACAGAAAAGCACTCTCTGCTTTCTCTCCCAACAAAAATAAACAAGTCCTCTATATATAGGTAAAAGGTTCCAATGGATATAAAATGGTCACATTTATGATTGAGTTCGATATCATCGAGCGTATACTCTCGATAGCATCGATGGTCTGCTCGATGACTCGAACTCAAAGTCATACGCTTTTGAAACCTTTTGCCAGCTGGTCGATGAATTGAAACAATTGTCGATGTTATCGGATTTTGAACTCTGATTTCATTGATGATAGGTTCGATCCATCGACACTTGAAAAATGAGAGAGACTTAACTTAAAATATTTCAGGTTTTTATGAATGATCGGGGAACCATCGAGATCATCAGAATTTGAATGTCGATGATATCGATATGAGCGTCGAGGCATCGATAAATCCAACAGATTTTTTATTAAGCTTGCTGGACAGTTTATGTCCTTATTCAATGCAATCGACCTGGTACCGATGTCATTGATATTTGAATATCGATTCTATCGAAGGGCTCCCGATCATAATTTAACCACCTTGAAATATGCTGAAGAAATGTGCGCCCTCGGTCGATATCATCGATGCACTTCCGATCTTATCGATATTTGATTTCAATTCATATCGGAAGGAGCATCGATATATCGAAGGAATTTGAAATTTTCTTTAAAAAATAGGGGTGCCGAAAATCTGCCTGTCGATAATATCAAGTCGACTTCGATAGACTCGAGATTTGAATATCGATGATAGCGATAGGTCTATCGATACATCGATAATTCGTCCAGATATGTTATGAGGTTGTTATACATTTTTTGTCCTCTTTTCGATTGAGCATTGAGGACTCGACAGTACAGGTTGATCATATCGAGATGTGTATCGATACAATCGACAGGGCAAGAAAACTTAGAGAATTTTCCTATTTTGAAAAATGATTTCTTACCCAAAAACCCTAAGATGTTCTAGTTTGGTTTTAAGGTTTTAGTATACCTAGTAATTTGGGACAAGGGACGTGAGGCTTAGATTTACCTGTGGCGAGCTTGCACACATCTGGTTGAGGCAGACGCTTGAATTGATCTTCCACTCAAGCTCCGTAGACAATCTGACTCAACACTCACGAAACTTGACAAACCAGGGCACTTTCAATATTTAGATTCAGATGAGTACTGACATGACTTGTGATTGCATCTCGCATATAACATTTGGCTACATAAGCCTTGCATCGTATTGCCTTGATATGGCCGACAACATTCATGCTTTGCATCGTATAGCCTTGACACGATTGACAACATTCATGCCTTGCATTGGCAGCATCTTCCTATTTATGGACTTACCAGCACTTCCGCTTACTCTGTTATATATATGCTTAGTACATTCCTTGCGCACACTTACACCACCCTTTAAGCTTTTGATAAGCTTATACACGACCGTTGCGTGCAGGTGACGCTAGGACATAGCCGAGCAGAAGCAGGAGCGTGCAGCTGAGCTTTTGGAGTTTTGTTATCCATATTGTATTTCCTTTCATGCCTTGTACCCTAAAAGTTTTTTATATTAGTTGATATGTGTTGGCGTTCTTATTGTTGTGGCTTGGTTATGCTTCATCATTGTATAAAATAATCATAGGGAAAATCCTCCTTGTAGGATTCCAGGATTGAAACCTGGCATATGGGTGTCGGGAGCTGAGAATGGGGTACTACAGAGAATGTTGGCACCGGATTCGGTGATCAGGAATTTTGTGAACCCAGTTTCTGAGTTTGGGGTGTGACATATACCTTATTGTCTACCATTGTCTTTTGGGCACGGTTAGGTGATGGAATCACTTCCAATCTTCACAACTTTCATCCGTTGAGAATTAGGTCAATGGAAGTTCAGATATGAGTTTATTGAATATCTTCCAATTGGATAGGATAGGACTCCAATTCCAATTGAGTGCCTTGAATTAAATAAAGAAACATCCTAATAGCTGCAAGTGGATTCCTGGAAACCCTAGTTCCCACCTTTAAATTCATAAGCTTCTAAATTCATCATCTCACAAATACTCCCACTTTCCTTATTTTGATTAGATCTTCTCCTAGTTTTGATTCTAATTACTTTCAGAATATACACACAAGATTAGTCCCTGTGGATTCGACCTCGGATTCACCGAGATTATTACTACATCGCAACCCTACACTTGGGGTTATGAATATGCTCCTTATTCTAGAAGGTTATTGACTTGCCTTCATGTGATAAGACTTCAATTTTGATATATGAGACATCACACTCAACCTTAAACAACTTGTCGAAACTGGGAAGAACAAAGACCTGTGGTGTGGACAATTGATTCTTAATTTCAACAAAGCTCTTTCTAGCCTTATTAGTCCATTGAAATGGCCATTTTTTCATGCAATCTGTAATGGTGCAACTATAGAGGTGAAATTCTAAACGAATCAACGATAGAATGTCGCCAACCCGTGGAAACTCCTCACTTTATTAATGCTTGTCAGAATTGGCCACTCCATGATGGCTTGCACCTTTTCATTGTCCACACAGATACCTATGGAAGTCACAACAAATCTTAAGAACAATAAGCTTTCCGTTAAAAAACTTCACTTCTTTATGTTGAGATAAAACTTGTTAACTGCTAGTACATGTAGTACATGCCTGAGATGTTCCATGTGCTCTCTCGCCCTAGCTAAATATCAAGATATCATAAGAATAAGCTACCATAAATAGACCAGTAAATGACTTCAACACTTGATTCATTATACGCAATAAAGTGCTTAGTGCATTCGATAGACCAAATGGCATGACCAGCCACTCATACAAACCTTTCTTGGTCTTGAATGTCATTTTCCACTCATCATTGGCCTGGATACGAATCTAATGTTAACTACTCTTCAGATCTAGTTTAGAGAGTACCTTGACACCTTCTAGCATATCAAGCATGTCATCCAAATGTGGTATCAGAAACCGGTATTTAATATTAATCTTTTTAATTGCGCAACTGTCAACACTCATACACCAACTCCCGTCTTTCCTCGGTGTTTATAAAGTTGGCATGGCGTATGGGCTCATAATCTCTCTTAGAAGACCCTTATATATCAATTCCTCCACCTACCCCTAAAGTATCTCACACTCTTTGGAATCATTTGATAGTGAGAGATGTTAGGCAAACTAACCTTATGGACGATGTATATGTGATGTTAGCCGTAGTGTTCTCTTTAGACAAGTTTAAGTCCTACTTGATAGCATCCAAGATCATCATATTTACTGACTAAGTAATGTTGAAGTACCTTCTTTCTAAGAAGGATACCAAGCCTTATTTTCTAAGATGGATCCTTTTACTCGACCTTGAAATCCGAGACAAGAAAGGAGTAGAAAACATAATAGTTGACCATCTCTCTAGCTTGTCCTATCTGAATCCATGGAGCCAACAACTATTAATGACATGTTCCCTGATGAACAACTATTTAAAGTCTCCCAATTACCTTTGTTACATCCCGAAAATCTAAGGTCGAGTAGTAACTCGACACTCGAGTTCCAGAACATCACTTATGCAACATAGATAATGATGATTAAATGTTGTCTGCATTAGTGTATTGAACATGAGTGAGATTAAGCCAAAACAACATATCATACTCCAGAGACAGTTAAATTGCAAGCGGAAGACTGTGATAGATATATAAAATATATATAAAAACTGTGGTGAGTCTCCATAGTGTGATAACATTACCAGGTTAATAAATTTCAAGTACATTTCTAAAATATACCAAATGTGTAAGTGTAATGTCTTTTATCCCAAGTACCATAGCCCTGTCAAAATAATAACAGGTATTCATAAACCTGTCAGAGAGCTACAAGTAGGAGAACTCCTCCTCCACATCATAGTAGTCCGGCTCTGCTTCATAAGCATCGCCATCACCTGAAACTCAACAAATTTGGTTGGTGTGTACAACACCGTCCTGTAACGTGTGAGTGAGTGATCAACTCAGTGGAACAGTAAAGCATAGGTTAACATGTTATCAACTCAGTCAAGCAGTAATGATAAAGCAGTACAATCAAACAATTCTAACTACTCTTATTTAATGCAAGTGTGAAATGACATGATGTATGCCCTTGCTAAACCACCTTCATGCGACACCATCTTACATTCGCGAATGCGTTCATCCCTCAGTGCTTCACATCTACCAGGCACATGCAGTGCGATGATGAGCATGATTACCAAGTAATTATTAGTCCATTTCAAATAGCAGTATTCGGAAACTAAGGTACCTCCCTTGTATAATTCCCAAACATGATCCATTCTAGGGTCGTCAGTCCTAGTTGATCTCATACGATATTATGGTTTGAGAGGCATAGCAAAGGCATCACAAAGGGCTCATCACCCATCAGCATGGATACAGATCTCACCGTATGCAGCTCAATTGCTTGCCGTCAGCTCGAATACAGGTCTCACCGTACTCGGCTCAATCGCTGGACGTCAGCTCTGAAAAGGCCAAGCTATATGTCCTAGAGGGGGGGGGGGTGAATAGGACTATGCCAAATTTAAAATAAAATCAGCGGAAATAAAGTAAACCAATAGCCTTACAATTATGAATCAATTCACAATGCTAAATTTAAATCACCTTGATAAATAAGTATTGAGAGATTGATACAAATTCAGTTCTAAGGACAACCTTACACCATAATAAACAAGGGCTTATGGTAGGACAACCTTATTTCTAGAACATCTTTTGGATCAAGGACTCAATTTTAATAGAAGTAAATGAAATAGCAAGGAATTGAAATTAAATGCAGAAGTATAGATCTAAATTATTACAACAATCCCCACACTTGCTTGAAATGTAAATAGTTACAACATTCACATCCACTTGTACATTCCACACAATTGAATGATAAAAGATATGAAAATTAAGCAAGCATTCAATCCACAAGACAAAGAGTTATAGTGGTTCGCCTGTGTGTACACCAACTGTTTTTCAACAGCCACACAGAAAGCTACTCCACTCCTAATATCCTCACACAGGGGATATTAGCGTTCACTATCAAATAGGTTTTCACAGGTTCACCAAAAACCTTTACAATTGTGTCTTTTTCACTTGGGCTTACACAATTCAAAAACCCCTCTTTTCTGAGTTTTCTGGCTCTCCTCAGATAACCAATACAATGAGATTTTTTCTGGTTCAACCTCAAACAAAACCAATACAATGAGATTTTTCTGGCTTAACCTCAAACAAAACCAAAAGTAAATAAATTTTACAGAATTGTAAAATACCTGGATTTCTCCTTTTCGTAGCAGCCGGTAGAACCAATCGGAGTAGATGATTGAATGTCAAAGTTCAATTTCCAATACTCACATTCATATGGTTCTAAATTCTAATTGATTTTAGATTTTAACTAGTTGGGCGTAGCTATATTTGATTTTGATTCCAAGAAGAAGGAATAAGATAATTCCTCTTTTCAAAAAAAAGATTGGAATACAGAAACAAAATCAAATTAAATAAGCTAGCAAAAAGGAATATTAAATAAGCACAATGTAGCTTAAAATAAACACAGACTTATCTCAGAGTGATCACTTGAAATTTCTTGAATTGAATCGAGTTGAAGTGTGAAAACTCTGAATTTCGTGTTCAATTTATAGAAGCAAAAATCGCTCCTACGACTGGTCTTAGAAACCTTCGACTGGTCGTAGCTCTAACGGATATTTGAAATATTGAGCGCGATCTTTGAAAGTCGTTCCACGACTGGTCGTGAGAAGCCTACGACTGGTCGTAGATCTCTACGACTGGTCGTAGGACCATAGATTAGGTTGCTGGACTTTGAGTCGTAGCTCTACGACTGGTCGTGGACGAGTCGAAGCCACACCTACGACCGGTCGAAGGACCTCCAGGACTGGTCGTGGGTGTACCAAAAAATTCTGAAAAATCTTCAACAACTTAGGACTGGTCGTGGAATTTCTTGGACTAGTCGAACCAATGCTAGGACTGGTCGAACAAGAGCTAGGACTGGTCGTAGAATAGACCAAACTTATGTAAAATAAACATTTGATTTATGTATCCAAAGTGACCTACTTAAAGGGTCAACCTAAGGTCATTCAAACCTGAACCATGTCGTATGGACATTGAACTTCAACCATTCAACGAATGTAGATTTTTTTTTGAACCATATCAGGCTTGAGATCTTGAACTTGTTGTAGCTTTAAACTTGAGATCTTCATCAGCATAAAAACTACTTCATGCGTTGCTTATTAGTCTTGAAGTCATTTCTTGAGTTGTTTCTTAAGACTTGAACTTCAACATTGTAGCTTCTTGAACTTCAATAATGTAGCTTCTTGAGACTTCAACATTGTAGCTTCTTGAACTTCAATAATGTCATGAAGTGTTTATGCAGTGTCTTGAATACATATAAATCACCATACAAGCACAAGACACAGATAGATGTTTTGACACATCAAAATTTGACAACCAAAGGAGCATGAGACCATAGCACTTACAATCTCCCCCTTTGTCAAATTTGTGACAAAACACCCAAATAATAATACTTCCAATAGAAATAAGAGAAGTACACACAACAGGTTCAAAATAGAGAAGCATGCACAGTTATATAGATATGATAAGTAATAACTAGCATCATTCTCCCATAACTACCCCTGAGAAGCTTAACTCCCCCTGAGTAATAGGAGCACATCATAATCATTAAATTCAAATAAAGCCAAAGCCTCCAAAACTTCTCCCCCTTTTTGACACAAAATGACAAAGGAAGAAGAGCAACAATAATGAAAATAGGAGTTGATTCAAGAGATCATAGTGCATAATTCAAAGAGTCAGTAAGCATGTAAAGTTCAGACAAAAAAAAATATTACAGACCCAACAAAAATTCAGTCAGAACCAGAAGAGGGAGCAGGATTAAATGGATCAATTTTGTGTAAACCCCTAGCAACCCGCCTCATATATTTGCGTAAATAAGAAAATTACGTGTCTTGGGTAACACGAATTTGAGCCACCTGCTCTTGAAGGGAATTCAATCTCTCATCAAAATTAGAAGGCTGAAAATCAGGATCATCAGCCGAGTCTGACTCAAGTTCTTCAAATAAATCATCCATATTCACGTCTTCAGGAAGATCACCAGCTTGATCTGCATTTCCTGCTTCGGCACCACTGCTACCAGCATCCACTTGGCCATCAACCAATTCTAAATTCATCTTGTTAATATTGGAATTATTAAAAGGGAGATGATGGATGGGTTTTTCTCTAGCCACGAGCATATGATTTGCCAGCATAGTCAACAAATAACCAAAGGGAATATCACTATGTCCTGGTTGGTGACGAGACAAAATAATGGAATGACAAATTAAAGAAGGTAGACATATTTTTGCACCAGAGATGACAGAATGCAAAACACGAACCATGAAAGCAGTGAGTTCGGTTTTATTACCAGAACGTGGATAAAGATTGGAGATGAAAATCCTATGAAGTACTCTGTGTCTGGGTAACAAGTACCTTAAGGGAAGTGCATGACCTTTATGAGTCCAGTGAACATCCAAATTACATAAATCTCTAGTAAGCATTTTTCGTTCAGATTCTGAGAGTCTGTCATGTAAAATATGAATTGGAATGCCCTCATCATTGACAGGTATTTCCATAATGTGAGCAATCAAATGTCGATCCACTGAAAATAATCCTTCTTGAGTATCAATTTTAAAAGTTAAATTCTCAAGAGAAAAATCACAGATACATGCAAACATGGATTGGGCAATGGACTGGTATGCAGCTCCACCCCAATGTAAGATGTTATCCCATCCCACAGATTCCAACAGAGGAAGGATACCAAATGAAGCAATGTGATTAACATTAACAGGACGCTCAACAATAATATTGCGCATACGCAAATCCCGAGCATTAGAAGGATCATTTTCGGGAGAGCGAAGATGACGTTGTGCAATAGATGTTGATCTAGATGAAGAGGGACCTCGTGTAGTTTTCTTTTTACCTCTAGCATCCATTTTCAAAGGAGGACTCAAGGAAACAAAAAGATGCAAGATAGAAGAAATGGGGTTTTGATAGAACAGATTTTTCAAGATAAAACCCCAAACTTGCAATGAACGACCAAATAGATTCTACAAGAATGAGATTTGAAACACCAATAACAAGAATCTACAAGAAAATTGCAAAAGAACCACTAACCTTGAAGTACCATGAAGGTGGGTTCGACCGGTCGTAGCTAGGACCGTTGGAGAGTAAAAAGGAAATGAAGAAGAAGAGTCAAATCCCCAAAATAAAGTGAAATCACGAGTTTCACGACCGGTCGTGTAAGTGTTCGACCGGTCGTATCACGACCGGTCGTGTACACTCACGACTGGTCGAGTACCGACTCAAAATTTGCAATTTTTTTCAAATAATTTTCAAATTTAAGCAAATAAAACATCAAACTTATGTACATTATGATACACCAAATCATGCAAATTCAATTTAAATTGCACATACCGAGATCAAACTTTAATTTATTAAACCTGCTTTTGTCGAGCGGTTTAGTGAAAATGTCCGCAAGTTGAGTCTCGGTTGGAATGTAATCCAAATATATTAATTTTTCTTCCACTAATTCACGAATGTAATGAAATCTAATGTCAATATGCTTAGTACGTGAATGCTGAACTGGATTTTTAGAGATATTTATTGCACTGGAATTATCACAAAATAAAATCATAGAATCCTGAGTAATTCCATAATCGCTTAACATACGTTTCATCCAAACAAGTTGAGTACATGCATTTCCAGCAGCAATGTATTCAGCCTCAGCTGTTGATAGCGATATAGAACTTTGCTTCTTGCTAAACCAAGAAACAAGACAATTTTCAATGTAGAAACAACCACCACTGGTTGATTTCCTATCATCAATGTTTCCAGCCCAGTCAGCATCTGCGTACCCGGCTAATTGAACATTAGTCTCATGTGGATACCAGAGACCCAGTTTAGTAGAACTTGCGACGTATCGCATAATCCGCTTAACAGCAGTTAAGTGAGATTCTTTAGGATTTGATTGATCACTCAAAGCGATATCTGGTCTACTAGCAGTCAAATAAAGCAAACTACCAATCAAACTACGATACAATTTAGGATCCACATCATTACCTGTAGAGTCTTTTGAGAGTCCCAAAGTTGTACTCATAGGAGTATCAAAATTTTTACCTTTCTCAAATCCAAATTTCTTAATTAAATTCAGAGCATATTTGGTTTGAGAGATAAAAATTCCATCAGGTTGTTGTTTTACTTGCAACCCTAGGAAATAGTTTAATTCTCCAACCATGCTCATTTCGAATTTAGACTTCATCAAATCTGCAAACTCAACAGTCATGTTAGTACAGGTTGATCCATAAATAATATCGTCAACATATATTTGAACCATTAGAATATCATCGTTATGTTTCTTAACAAAGAGCGTCTTATCAACACATCCCATCTGAAAATTATGACTCAGTAAAAACTTAGTCAGTTTTTCGTACCATGCTCTGGGAGCTTGTTTCAGACCATAAAGAGCCTTCTTAAGACGATACACATGATCAGTAAATTTAGGATCTTCAAACCCTGTAGGTTGTTCAACATATACCTCTTCATGTAAATCACCATTCAGAAAGGCACTCTTTACATCCATTTGGTAAATTTTAATCTTCCTAAAACAAGCAATGGAGATAAAAAGTCTGATTGATTCAAGACGAGCTACAGGGGCAAATGTTTCATTATAGTCAATACCTTCAATTTGTGTATACCCCTGTACAACTAGTCTTGCTTTATTTCGAATAATATTTCCAAGTTCATCAGATTTGTTTTTGAAAATCCATTTTGTTCCAATAATATGTTTATCTTTAGGTCTAGGAACAAGGTACCAGACATCATTTCTGACAAACTGATTAAGTTCTTCTTGCATCGCAAGAATCCAGTTTTCATCCGAAAGTGCTTCTTTTACGTTAACCGGTTCAATCTGGGATGTAAAGCATACGTAGTTACATATGTCCTCTAATTGTCTACGAGTGCGCACACCAGTGAGAGGGTTTCCAAGTATTTGAGAAGTTGGATGATCTTTAACAGTCCTTAATTCAGAATTAGTTTCACTTGATGAAGTTTCTTGTTTTTCAAGTATAAGAACTTCATCATTATCTGAACTAGGGACAGGTGTATTCAAAAGATCGTCAATCACAACATTTATTGACTCTTGAATCACACCGGTCCTGTTGTTCAGAACACGATATGCACGACTGTTTAAAGAATATCCTAAAAAGATCCCTTCATCACTTTTAGTGTCGAACTTTCCCAAATTTTCACGGTCACGCAAAATATAGCACTTGCTGCCAAAAACTCGAAAGTATTTGACAGAAGGCTTTTTCTCAAACCACATTTCATAAGCCGTTTTATTATTAGATTTACAAATATAAACACGGTTAATAATGTAGCAGGCTGTATTCACTGCTTCAGCCCAGAGATTCCTAGGGAGCTTCATGCTATTTAACATAACATTTCCCATTTCTTGAAGCACTCTATTCTTCCTCTCGACAATTCCATTTTGTTGAGGAGTTTTAGGTGCAGAGAATTCATGCGATATTCCCTGATCGCTACAGAATTTCTCAAAACCGCTATTTTCGAATTCGGATCCATGATCACTACGGATCTTGTTGACTTGAGAACATTTTTCAGTTTGAATCCGTTTTATAATCTTTTTCACTTCATCAAGGGTTTCTGATTTGTCTCTCAAGAATGAAACCCAAGTGTATCTTGTATAATCATCTACAATAACTAAGATGTACTTTTTGCCACCTCGACTTTCCGTTCTTGTTGGTCCTATAAGATCCATGTGGAGAAGCTCGAGTGGTCTTGTGGTGGTATTGGAGTTCACCTTTTTGTGAGAGCTCCTAGTTTGTTTACCATACTGGCATTCACCACAAATCTTGTCTACTTTTTGCATCTTAGGTAGACCTCTAATTAGTTCACTTTTGCTCAATCTGTATAAATTTCGGTAGTGTACATGTCCAAGGCGTTTATGCCATAATTCTGTCTCATCGGTATGGACCATGTAGCACGTTTGTTTAGATGAGCTACCATTGCTTACTATATAGCAGTTTTCAGAAGTTCTGCGACCAGTTAATATTACAGAACCCTTTTCGTTTATAATTTCACAACCTTGATTAGAAAATTTAACATTATGGTTGTTATCGCATATTTGAGATATGCTCAACAGGTTGTGTTTTAAACCCTCAACATATAAAACATTTTTAAATAAGGGAAGGTTATAGAGTTGGACCGTACCTTTGCCAATTATCTTGCAGTTGCTACCATCACCAAATGTGACTGACCCATCAGTCATATCTTTAAGATCGGTGAATAGTGCCTTGTCGCCTGTCATATGTCTGGAGCATCCACTATCTAGGTACCATTTCGAATGGCTTGTAGCTTTGAAAGCAGTGTGAGCAACCAAACAGGCAACCTTAGGAACCCATTTTAGAACTGTTTTGGGTTTAGGAGAATAGTTGGTCTTCTTTTGTTTACAGTTGTAAGAGTGACCTACAGAGTTAGATTTTAATAGTTCCTTAAGTAAATCAACAATTTTTTCAGCTAGTGGGTTTCGAATCTGATTTTTGAAATTTATATAGCTGCTTTTGGGTTTTTGAAAAGTTTTTGTATTTTTAGAAAAAACTTGACTAGTACCTTTTCCTTTTGAGTTAGAAGTCTCTCCTTTCACAAAATTGGAAGGAGTATTCTTCTGTTTAGGAGATGTGTTTTTATCATAGCCCAACCCGGATCGATCGCCACATTTTCTTGATCCGGATAATAATTTTTCTAATTTTGGATCACCTTGGGCATATCTCCATGTGTCCTTCAAACTCAGAAGAGAAGATACTTCATTTTTAAGTTTCTCATTTTCAGATTTCAAATTTTCAATCAGGGAGGTTTTGAATTCCAGATCACACTTTGATTTTTCAAAACAATCTGAAATTTGGGATTTTTCTAAAACAAGGGTTTCAAAACATTCTTTAAGTTTAAAAAACTTTTCTTTTTGAAGTTTAAGTTTGACAGCAATTTTACAACTTTCCTTATATAAGGCATTGTAAGCATCTTGAAGATCTTCATCATTTTCATGATCACTATCCAAATTTTCTTCACTTGTTGAATCATCGTGATCTGAAAAAGTAAACTTGGCTAGAGTCATAAGGGCCTTAAGTTCACTGCCCGACTCGGTTTCTGAATTTTCTGATTCAGAAGAGGCTTCAGAATCAGACGATTCATCCCAAGTAGCCAACATACCCTTCCTTTTGGATCTGTCCTTTTTAGGACATTTGTTTGCTAAATGCCCATATTCTTGACAGTTGTAACATTGACTATCTTTCAATGACTTCCAAGTTTTAGACTTAGGTTTAGAACGTTTCTTTTCATTTGCCTTTTGAAAGTCGACTCTTTTCTTACTTTTGAAAATCTTATAAAACTTTTTCGCCAAAAGGGCCATATCATCTTCAGACTTTTCTGAATCTGAATTTTCTTGAGTAATACTTTTAGATGACTTCAAAGCAATAGATTTACCTTTAGGAGCTTTAAAACTTAATTCATAGGTTTGTAAAGAACCAACTAATTCTTCTACCCTCATATTATCCGTATCACGAAGTTCCTGGATTGCGGTTACCTTAGAATTGAACCGTTCAGGAAGAGAGCGTAGTATTTTTGCACACACTTTACTTTCTGGGATCTTATCGCCAAGACCCCACATTGAGTTTACAATGTCATTCAATCTAGTGTAAAAGTCCATAAACATTTCATTTTCCTCCATATGAATTTCTTCAAATTTAGTTGTGAGGAGTTGGACTTTAGATTTCTTGACAATTGATGTACCTTCGTGTGTCATTTCTAAAATATCCCAGGCTTGCTTTGCAGTATCACAGGATATGATTCTTTTGAACTCATCCGGTGATAGTGCGCAAGTGATTGCATTTAGTGCTTTAGCATTAGCACTACTCTCATTTTTCTGAAGTGTGGTCCATTGGAAATACGGTGTAATTTTCATAGATTTTGAACCATCAACTCCAGTTACTTCCATGATAGGAGGATTCCATTCAGTCACTGTGGCTTGCCACACACTTTCATCCATTGATTTGAGGAAGATCCTCATTCTGGCTTTCCAATAGGCATAGTTGGAGCCATCAAAGGGTGGAGGCCTAGTAACTGAAAGGCTATCAAAATTTGACATCTTTTTATATAGCTTAGATCGTTAGCTCAGGAAATAAATCCAAATAAAAAGCAACAAAAATGAGCTATTAGGCTTTGATACCACTTGAAAAGGCCAAGCTATATGTCCTAGAGGGGTGTGAATAGGACTATGCCAAATTTAAAATAAAATCAGCGGAAATAAAGTAAACCAATAGCCTTACAATTATGAATCAATTCACAATGCTAAATTTAAATCACCTTGATAAATAAGTATTGAGAGATTGATACAAATTCAGTTCTAAGGACAACCTTACACCATAATAAACAAGGGCTTATGGTAGGACAACCTTATTTCTAGAACATCTTTTGGATCAAGGACTCAATTTTAATAGAAGTAAATGAAATAGCAAGGAATTGAAATTAAATGCAGAAGTATAGATCTAAATTATTACAACAATCCCCACACTTGCTTGAAATGTAAATAGTTACAACATTCACATCCACTTGTACATTCCACACAATTGAATGATAAAAGATATGAAAATTAAGCAAGCATTCAATCCACAAGACAAAGAGTTATAGTGGTTCGCCTGTGTGTACACCAACTGTTTTTCAACAGCCACACAGAAAGCTACTCCACTCCTAATATCCTCACACAGGGGATATTAGCGTTCACTATCAAATAGGTTTTCACAGGTTCACCAAAAACCTTTACAATTGTGTCTTTTTCACTTGGGCTTACACAATTCAAAAACCCCTCTTTTCTGAGTTTTCTGGCTCTCCTCAGATAACCAATACAATGAGATTTTTTCTGGTTCAACCTCAAACAAAACCAATACAATGAGATTTTTCTGGCTTAACCTCAAACAAAACCAAAAGTAAATAAATTTTACAGAATTGTAAAATACCTGGATTTCTCCTTTTCGTAGCAGCCCGGTAGAACCAATCGGAGTAGATGATTGAATGTCAAAGTTCAATTTCCAATACTCACATTCATATGGTTCTAAATTCTAATTGATTTTAGATTTTAACTAGTTGGGCGTAGCTATATTTGATTTTGATTCCAAGAAGAAGGAATAAGATAATTCCTCTTTTCAAAAAAAGATTGGAATACAGAAACAAAATCAAATTAAATAAGCTAGCAAAAAGGAATATAAAATAAGCACAATGTAGCTTAAAATAAACACAGACTTATCTCAGAGTGATCACTTGAAATTTCTTGAATTGAATCGAGTTGAAGTCTGAAAACTCTGAATTTCGTGTTCAATTTATAGAAGCAAAAATCGCTCCTACGACTGGTCTTAGAAACCTTCGACTGGTCGTAGCTCTAACGGATATTTGAAATATTGAGCGCGATCTTTGAAAGTCGTTCCACGACTGGTCGTGGGTCACCTACGACTGGTCGTAGATCTCTACGACTGGTCGTAGGACCATAGATTAGGTTGTTGGACTTTGAGTCGTAGCTCTACGACTGGTCGTGGACGAGTCGAAGCCACACCTACGACCGGTCGAAGGACCTCCAGGACTGGTCGTGGGTGTACCAAAAAATTCCGAAAAATCTTCAACAACTTAGGACTGGTCGTGGAATTTCTTGGACTAGTCGAACCAATGCTAGGACTGGTCGAACAAGAGCTAGGACTGGTCGTAGAATAGACCAAACTTATGTAAAATAAACATTTGATTTATGTATCCAAAGTGACCTACTTAAAGGGTCAACCTAAGGTCATTCAAACCTGAACCATGTCGTATGGACATTGAACTTCAACCATTCAACGAATGTAGATTTTTTTTGAACCATATCAGGCTTGAGATCTTGAACTTGTTGTAGCTTTAAACTTGAGATCTTCATCAGCAAAAAACTACTTCATGCGTTGCTTATTAGTCTTGAAGTCATTTCTTGAGTTGTTTCTTAAGACTTGAACTTCAACATTGTAGCTTCTTGAACTTCAATAATGTAGCTTCTTGAGACTTCAACATTGTAGCTTCTTGAACTTCAATAATGTCATGAAGTGTTTATGCAGTGTCTTGAATACATATAAATCACCATTCAAGCACAAGACACAGATAGATGTTTTGACACATCAAAATTTGACAATCAAAGGAGCATGCGACCATAGCACTTACAAGCTCGAATACAGGTCTCACCGTACTCGGCTCAACTCATGCTCTAGTTGCTATGAAGGGCTCGGCGCCAATCACAGACCTTAGAGTATACTCGAAGACACTACGGAGGGCTCGTCGCCCGTCAGCACGAATACAAGTCTCACCATATTCGGCTCTTGCCGTAGGTGTCGATAGCTCGAATATAGTGTCCCATACCACCATAATCGGCTCACGAGTCTGGTTGCTCACTGGTCACTATGGGGAGGCACGTGGCCCCAGCGTAGGCCGACAGCTCGACCACGGTGTCCCATACCACCATACCCGGCTCATGAGTCTTAGCAGATCGAGGTACCATGGTTAAAAGGGATTTCAATGGTAAGTTTGGTACCCTAAGTTCAAGCAGTAGCGTTCAAACATGGTGAAAATACATAAGACAGATCGGGTTGCTTGATGAGCTCGGCTAGCTCGAGCGCATAACAAGTTGAACGATATGAAGCGCATAAGCACTTCATGTAGCCAACCACTATCGCCAACCGAAGTACGACTCAGGTTTATCGAACACATCTCACGTGACAAATGAAACTCAGCCACGAATTCAATTCTGGTACCGATTGTCTGGACTATAATCATAACCCCAAACACAATCAATTGTAGCTAGATAAAGCAGTAATGGAACTAGATTCAAATCATACAATCAAAGTCAGGTATTATCCGTTTAGGGCTGCCAGGGCTGTTGCACGCACTCGTTGCTCCACTCCCCCATCACCCATGATGGATCATACAACGTAAACATGAATTTAAACATATGCATCACATAGATCAAATCATACAATCAATTGAGCATGTTATGAAGTACAACATAAGCATGAGTTTATACATATTCAATTCCTAATCACACAGATATCTAACGAAATCATACACATAGTTAAAGAAGTTGAGAATCATATCTCAACACCCTTAAACATTACAATTTACTAACTACTACTCATTCAGACATTTCAACTAACACTTTAAAATACATACATCAACATACATGACATATGTTGATCACATAGGTATAAGGCCAAATCCTTTCACTAGGGAGTTACCCCAATCATAACACGCTTACACCCACGACGGATACTCATGGCAAGCAAGAATCTAGGTTCCATATTCATTCAGTCATTTCCACAAACACTTGGGCCACATATTTTAGCATATATAGTGTATATTGGTCGTGGCGTGATTTAGGGCAAATCCTTTCGTCAAAGGGGTATCGCCAATACAACAATCATAAATCCATGACAATTTATCACGGCGAGCATGAATGAGAATTCTATACTCATTCGGTCATTTTCACAAACACTTAGAATACACTATTACAACATACATGGTGTATGTTAGCTAAACATGTATTAGGGCTATCGTTTCGCTAAGTAAGTATTTTATACATGTATAATATATTCATATAGCAAATAATCATGGCAAATACATCTCCAAAATTTATACATATGCGATACTTCCTAGAATACACAATTTCAACATACATAGTGTATATAAGCAAAACATGTATTAGGGCGAGTCCTTTCGCCAAGCAAGTATTTTATTCATGTATAATATATTCATACAGCAAATAATCATGGCAAATACATCTCCAAAATTTATACGTATACGGTACTTTCTAGAATACACAATTTCAACATACATAGTGTATATAAGCAAAACATGTATTAGGACGAGTCCTTTCGCCAAGCAAGTATTTTATTCATGTATAATATATTCATACAACAAATAATCATGGCAAATACATTTCCAAAATTTGTACGTATACGGTACTTTCTATAAATACCTAAAGTATGTAGAATTCCATATTTTTCATCTTTAATTGAAACGGAAAATAGATAGCACTTTGTACATGTGCAATTGTATGCAGATCATGAATCTATCATTATCTGACATTGAAAGCGTTGAAAACCATAACCTATACACCTAAAGTCCGCACCTTTTGTCGTAGAATCGTAACAGAGTCGATAGATTTACTAAGGCTTTGTATACGGCGATTCGGCAACCTATATGATGAAATAAGTTAGCTATTTCATAACCTACAATTTTTAAAACCCCAAATCAGTTTAGGGTTAGGGTTTGTTACCTAGAAACGTCGCTGAATCGCCGGGAAAGTGATAAAAATGAGGTGGTTAAGCACCTAAGGCAGCAAGGAAGAAAGGCAGGAAGGATCTCCCACAACTCTCCCACTTTCTCCCTCTTTTCTCTCTTCTCTCTCTAATTCGTATGGCTGTGAGAGAGAGGGTTTTAAGGTCCTTATATAGCCTAAAAACTCACCGACATAGACTCCAGGTCAAAGTATACTTAGGTTATAACCAAATTGGGTCAGTTTCAGCTCAACGGAGGACTTCTGGCGGGCCTCCTTGAGCCAAAGGTCGGACATAAGCTCGCCGACACCGGATCTACATTTAGTTAAGTTTTCATTTCGGTTGGGATTCTAGATCGCCAATGGCAGACCAGTTTCAGTTCAACGGTCAGCGGATCTCGATCGGAGATTCCGAGTACATGGATATGTGTATGGAATTTTGTAACGCCTTGAAAATCGGGGGTCGAGTATAACTCAACTCCCGAGTTCCAACGCATCACTTATGCAACATAAATAATGATGATTAAATGTTGTCTATGTTAGAGCAATAAACATGAGTGAGATTATACCAAAACAGTAATTCATACTCCAGATCAATTATATAAAGGCAAGCGGAAGACTGAAACTGTATATTCATGTATGTAAAAGATACAAAATCATTTCTTTTTCCAGAGTATCAGCCCATCTGAGTCACCATATACATATATCTATTTAATATTTCAAAAAGTCAAAAATACATCTAAGGATGTAATCCCAGCAAATCCCGTCGATCCGACAGTCTAGTCGAAGCCGCCAGCATATTGCATGTATGAGAACTCGTCCTGGTCCTCATCGTAGTCAGGCTCCGCCTCTTGAGTCGTCGGCTCATCTATACTTGAGACAGAGTCTGGTTGGTGTACGCAACACCGTCCCATAACGTGGGAGTGAGTAGCTAACTCAGTGGAACAATAAGGCATAAGTTATCATGTTATCAATTCAGTCAAGCAGTAATGATAAAGCAGTAAAATCAAACATTCCTAACTACTCTTATTAATGCAAGTATGAATGTATTTATGATGGATGCCCTCACCACACCCTCCCTCGTGCGACACCATCTTACGTTCGCGGCATGCTTTCATCCCTCAGTGCTCCACATCTTCCAGGCACATGCAATACATGATGAGCATAATTATCGAGTTGTTATTAGTCCATTTCAAACAGCAGGATTGGGAAACTAAGGTACCTCCCTTGTATCATTCCCAAACATGATCCAGTCTAGGGTCGTCAGTCCTAGTTAATCTCAGACGATGGTGTGGTTTCTAGGTCACTGCAAAGGCTGTCAGGGCTGTTACGCACAAAGGTTACACCACTCCCCCATCACCTCTTTAACGATTCATCACTATACAGAACAGGCCTAGTTTATACTCTATATACCGCGGCAAAACCCTAAGGCTCACTGCGATTTCAAAGTATGCTCGAGGTCACTACAAAGGGCTGACAGGGCTGGTACGCATAAATGTTACATCGTTCCCCCATCACCTTATCAATGTAGGCCGACAGCACGTATATAGTGTCCCATACCACCATAATCGGCTCACGAGTCTAGTTGCTCACTGGTCACTACGGGGAGGCACGTGGCCCCAACGTAGGCAGACAGCTCGACCACGGTGTCCCATACCACCATCCCCGGCTCATGAGTCTTAGCGGATCGAGGTACCATGGTTAACGGGATTCCACTAGTAAGTTTGGTACCCTAGGTTCAAGCAGTAGTGACCAAACATGGTGAACATACATTAGACATATCGGGTTACTTGACGAGCTTGACTAGCTCGAGCGCACAATCAATTGGACGACATGAAGTGCATAAGCACTTTGCGTGGACTAACCACTGTCACCAACTGACGTACGACTCGGGTTCGTCAAACACATCTTACGTGGCGACGTGAAACTCAGCCACGATCTCAACTCTAATACCGACTGTCTGGACTATACACATATTCCCAAGACACATTCCCAAGCTCAATCAAACCTTATTTGTAGCATGTGGAGTAAAGCATGATAAACAAAGTAATTCAAGCATGTTGACAAGTATGTCATAAAGCATGTTATAAAACATGTTACAAGGCATGTTATAAAGCATATTATAGAGCACTATACAAATAGGGATACAAACACATATTTCATAATGGTTAGAGTAAACAACCACATGGAGGAAATCATACATGTCTCTAAGGTAGTTGAGAATCCCATCTCAATACCCTCCTAAGGCATCAACATCCAAACACTTACTCACATAAGCATTTTCACAAACATTTAGAGTACGCTATTTCAACATACATGATGTATGTTAGTAAAATATGCATTAGGGCTATCCTTTTGCCAAACGAGTATTTTATCCATGTATATCATATTCATACAGCAAATAGTCACGGTAAACACCTCTCCAAATTATATACATATACGGTACTTTCTATAATACACTATTTCTACATACATAGTGTATATGAGCAAACATGTATTATGGTGAATCCTTTCGCCAAATAAGTATGTTATCCATATACCATATATTCATACAACAAATAAACATGGCAAACACATTTCCAAAATTTATACGTATACGGTATTTCTACGTATACCTAGAGTATGTAAAATTCCATAATCTACATCTTTAATCGAAACAGAAAATAGAAAGCACTTTGTACATGTGCAATTGCATGTAGATCATGAATCTATCATTATCTGACATTGAAAGCGTTGAAAACCATAACCTATACACCTAAAGTCCTCACCTTACACCGTAGAATCGCAACGAATCAGCTAGGTTCGTTTGGCTTCCGTATTAGGCAGTTTTGTAGCCTAAAGAATGAAACCGATTAACTATTTCATAACTTATAACCTTCACACCCCAAAACAGATTTAGGGTTAGGGTTTCTTACCTTAAAACGGAGTCGATATCGCCGGGAAAGCGGCAAGAAAGGGGTGGTGCAGCTAGGGTAGAGGCAGGAAACAGTAACAGGGAGTTTCTCCCACAACTCACTAGCTTTCTCTCTTTTTTTCTCTCTTCTTACTTAGAGTTTTTTCCAAATTGGTATGGTTGTGAGAGAGGGTGTTCTAAGGTCCTTATATAGCCTAAAAACTCTCTAAAATAGACTTAAGGTCAAGGTATACTTGGGTTATAACCAAAGCGGCGTTGTTTCAGCTTAACGGTGGATTTCTGGCGGGCCTCCTTGAGCCAAAAAGTCAGACTTAAGCTCACCGACCATAGATCCAGGTAAAGTTAAGTTTTCGTTTCAGTTGGATTTCCATATCACGCGTGGCGGACCAGTTTCAGTTCAACGGTCAACGGGTCTCGATCCGAAATTTCAAGTACATGTAAATGTTTGTGAAATTTTCCCTGATCCGAGGGTGTATTTGGGTCAGATTCTGACAGTCTGGTTGCTTATAAAATTTTCGCAAGCGACACGTGCCAGATCACTATTCAAGATATTTATTTTGTAAAGAAAACAAGGGTTTTCACACTCTCTCGCTTCGGACTCGAGCGAACAGCCGTGGGACACTGCCTGGATTTGATTTCCGAGATGGTTGTCAAGCCCAGTGAGGCGGTCCTAAGTCCTTAACTTCGTAGTGTTCAGACTCCCGATGTGCGGTCTAGACCTGATACGGAGTTTCAATGTGTTCCCGAGAGCAGTCGGGTGAGCAGTCGGATAATGAGTTTGATCCTAGACTTTAGGGTAACCTAGCGTCAATAATTCTATAAGTTTTGGGTCTTGCAGATTGTATTTAAAGCGATTCCAACGATTTCATGACTAATCTAATTTAGCACTTAGTTAACTTTGTCAAATTTCTAAAGGATTTAATTCTAAGTGATTTCTGGTCGAGGTGGTACTTGAGCCATTGTACGGAAAATTTTGAGTCGTTACAATCTACCCCCCTTAAACAAAAATTTTGTCCTCGAAATTTGTACATTTTCGTACTCCTCGAGAATCTGAGGGTAGTTCTTTCTGACATCGGCCTCTGTTTCCCACGTAGCTTCCTCTTCTGAATGATGTGTCCATAGTACCTTCACAAGTGGAATGACTTTGCTACGCAGTACCTGCTCCTTCCTGTCAAGGATACACGTCAAGTGCAGCTCATACGTAGCATCCTCGCTCAGCTGTACCTGCTCCCATCTGATGATATGTGAAGGATCAGGAACGTACTTCTTCAACATAGATACATGAAATACGTTGTGTACAGCTGCCAGTGGCGTGGGCAAAGCGAGACGATATGCCACATCACCCACTCGATCCAGTATCTGAAACGGACCGATAAACCTCGGTGTGAGCTTCCCCTTCTTCCCAAACCGAAGGACTCCCTTCATAGGGGAAACTCGGAGGAATACGTGATCTCCGATCTCGAACTCAAGCGGTCGTCGCCTCGTATTGGCGTAACTCTTTTGCCTGCTCTGCGCCGTAAGAAGTCGACGTCTGATAATGTCGATCTTCTCTAAGATCGCCTGCACCAACTCTGGGCCAATCAGACTACGCTCGCCAACCTCCGCCCAACAATGCGGTGCCCTACAAGGACGACCATACAGGGCCTCATATGGCACTATACCAATACTCGCCTGGAAGCTGTTGTTATAGGCGAACTCTGTGTAAGGAAGACAGTCATCCCAAGTGTCTTTGAAGTCCAACACACATGCTCGCAACATATCCTCCAGAATCTAATTCACCCGCTCTGTCTGTCCATCAGTCTGAGGATGAAACGTCGTACTGAACTTCAACTTCACACCCATCGCTTCCTGGATACGAGTCCAGAAGATAGATGTGAACCGAGTGTCTCTGTCTGACACAATCTCTAAAGGAACTCCATGCAGACGGACGATCTCTCTGATGTACAATCTAGCCAGCTCGTCTGCAGAGTTGTGACTCTGATAGGGAGAAAATTGGCCGATTTGGTCAACCGGTCCACAATCACCCAAATGGAATCATGTCCCTTCCTCGTCTTCGGCTGCCCTGATATGAAATCCATGGAAATAAAGTCCCACTTCCATTCTGCTATGGGCATAGGCTGAAGCAGTCCAGGAGGTCGGCGATGTTCTTCCTTGACCTGCTGGCACGTCAGACAACGAGAAACGAACTCAGCGATGTGGGCCTTCGTGTTATCTCACCAATACGACCGTCTCATATCCTGGTATATCTTCGTGCTACCAGGATGCATCGCGATCTTCGAGTTATGAGTAGACTCGAGAAGCTCCTGTCTCAAGTCAGGAATATCAGGAACACATAGGCGGCCACGGAATCGTAGACCCCCATCAAAACCAACTCTCCACTCGGAGTCCTCGGCATCGCTAGTTTGCTCTCGAAGCTCAGACAACCGCACATTGCCCTTCTGGGCCTCAATGATCCTGTCGTCAATAAGTGGTCGCACCTGAACGTGCGCAACACATTCAAATGACTCCTCCATGGTGAGTCTCTGCTCGAAGTCTCGCACGAACTTAACCATGTCCCACTCAGCTATCATCAACGGAGCCGCAAATGCTATAGCCTTCTTGCGGCTCAACACGTCGGCCACAAGGTTTGCCTTGTCAGGATGGTAGGAAACCTCGAACTTGAAGTCCTTCAAGGTCTCCATCCATCGACGTTGTCTCATATTCAAGTCTCGCTGCGTGAATATGTACTTAAGGCTCTTGTGGTCGCAGAAAAGCTAGAACTCCTCTCCGTAGAGGTAATGTCGTCAGAGCTTCAATGCAAAGATGATAGCAACCAACTCCAGGTCGTGTGTAGGGTAATTCTCCTCGTGTTTCCTTAATTGTCTCGAGGCATACGAAATCATCCTGTTCTTCTGCATAAGGACATAACCCAAACCAACGCAAGACGCGTCAGTGTATATCGTGTACTTCACCCCTTGCTCTGGTAATACTAGCACAGGGGCGGACGTCAACCTGTCCTTCAACTCCTTGAAAGCTGCTTCCGCCTTCTCATTTCAGGCAAACTTCAGGTCCTTCCATGTCAATTGAGACAACGGTCTGACAATCTTCGAGAAATCCCAAATGAAGCATTTGTAATACCCTGCCAGACCAAGGAAACTCCTCACCTCGGTAACCGAGCCAGGCTGCTGCCAATCCTGAACCGCAGCTACCTTAGCAAGGTCCACTGCTATCCCATCCTTGGACACTACATGTCCGAGGAACTTGACTTCCTCCTGCTAGAAGTCACACTTTTTATACTGTGCGAACAACTGGTTCTTCTTCAACGTACCCAACACCACTCTCAGGTGCTCCTCGTGCTCCTCCCGACTCGTAGAGTATATATGAAAATGCCATCAATAAAGACGATGACGAATCAGTATAGGAATGGCCGAAATATCCGGTTCATAAGGTCCATGAACATGGCTGGTGCGTTCATAAGGCCGAACGACATCACTAGAAACTCATAGTGCCCAAAGCATGTCCTGAAAGTCGTCTTCTGCACGTCCTCATCTCTGACTCGCAACTGGTGGTACCCCGACTGCAGATCAATCTTCAAAAAATACTTCGCCCCCCTCAACTAATCAAACGGATCATCTATCCTGGGCAAAGGATACTTGTTCTTCACCGTGACCTGGTTCAACCTACGGTAATCAATACATAACCGTAGGGACCCGTCCTTCTTCTTCACAAATAGGACAGGTGCTCCCCAAGGAGACACACTAGGTCGTATAAAACCCTTCTCTACTAGTTCATCAATTTGTCTCCGCAGTTCCTCCATCTCACATGGAGGCATACGATAAGTCGGCAAAGAGATGGGTGTCGCACCAGGCGTAAGATTAATGGTGAAGTCGATCTCGCGGCGAGGTGGCAAAACAAGAATCCTCTTAAACACATCGGTAAACTCCCGAACCACCAACGTATCTTCTAATGCCGGACCATCGACCGACGCTAATATAGCAGTATAACAGTGAACACGGCAGGGCCAACTGACCTACACTGGAAACGTTAAAGCTGTGCCGTCAGCTCCGTAGGCTGCCATGACCCGAGTATCACAATCTATCTCTGCCCTCATCTTAGTGAGCCAGTTCATACCGAGGATAACGTCGTAGTGCCATAGCGGAGCAACAATGAGGTCGATGAGCACTGTCCTGCTACCCAAATCCATGGAGCAACCCTCACATACCTGTGCGACATCCGAAAAAGTCCCAGTGGTCGTAGTGAGTCTCATTCCCTTCATAGGAGTAGTACGTAAAGCTAGACGCTTAACTACCCCATAAGAAATAATATAAGTAGTGGACCCAGTGTCCACCAACAAGGAAACGAAAGTACCGTGAATGTGAGTCGTACCCTCAAAAGCCGTCGGGGCCGAAATCGACATCTCAAGTGCCTCAACAACAAGGGTATGCACTCGAGCCTGCTGCTGACGGTTCGACTATGGAACCAAGGGCCGTTGAGGCGGCCTGAAGCGTGATACAGGAGGTCGGAAGGAAGGATGAGCAGGGGCAGTCTGTAGAGGTGGAGTCGATAAAGCCTGTGGGCGAGAACGACCAATCATCTACGGTGGAGTGAACCCACTATCCTTCATCCGCTCGAAACAACTCCCAATAGGATGACCCTGTTTCCCGCAATACGTACAGGTCACAATAGGGCGCCTCATCGGGCCACTGGCGCTGCGATCCTGGGAGGCGAGTCAGCATGAGGCCTCTTGCCCAAGAAAGGCCTGCTCTGCATCTCGGGTCATGGCCTCGTAACCATAGTACCGCGAGAACGTGCCAGCCGATCCACATCCTGCTCGGCCGTCATAGACATGTGAACCAGCGCCGCATAAGAAGGTATACTGATACAGCATATCTTCGACCGTATATCAGGTCGTAAACCCCCACAGAAACGGCGCATCCGCATCTGCTCGTCAACAAGGATAGTCGGGACAAAGCGGCCCAACTCGGTGAAGCGATGCTTGTACTCTGTGACTGTCATACCTCCCTACCTGAGGCGTAAAAACTCATCCTCTCGCTCATGTCTGTAGGTCTGCGGGTAATACTTCTTGTGGAACCGAAACTCAAATGCCTCCTAAGTCCACACATAGTCCTCTGCGACAGACTGCAGCACGCTGTCCCACCATAGACTGGCCTCCCTCTCGAACATGAAAATGGCCAACTCGACCTGCTCTGCCTTAGTATAGTGCAGCATCCGAAGCATCTTGGAGATGCAGTCCAGCCAAAACTCAGCCTCCATGGGTCTGTGAGAACTCATGAATGTGGGAGGCCTCAAGCGCTGGAATCGCTCGAGTAGGCCGCGTGTACCGACATCTCCAGTAGGGGGTACATAAGGCGCAGGGGGAGGTGTAGCTTCAGTTTGAGCAGGAGGCTCTGCGGTCTCTAGCTGTATAAATGGTGAAGGTGGAGCCGCACTACCGCCCTGAGCTGATAAAACTGCGAGAAGCTGCTGATGCTGCTGCTGCATCAGCATCATCATCTGCTCAAACCTATCAGGAGGTGGAGCAGCCTGTGGGTCATGCTGTGTAGACGAAGATGCCCAGTGCTTCTCGCGAACCGGGGGTGTATAAGGTGGTAGTCCACCAGCAGGACCAGCAGGAGGCTGATCAGAGCCAGAACCCTGGCCCGTAGGACCACCCCTACGGGAAGGAGTCTGGTCCATAGAGTTAGTAAACAAGAGGGGTGTCGTGCTTCGTGTATACTGCCGCGGCATACCCTATACAACATAGGGTACAACTTATGTGAGATAAAGCATAACAACACATTATTTAAGCACTTAAAGCATTCCACACATCTCATAGCAAAAGAGGCTACATGCTTTTCATTTACCCAAAATTGTCATAATACATGGAATACAAAGATACATGAATCATGACAGAAATTACATGCAAGTCAATTACATCCACAACATCAAACACTTAAAACATATTACTAACTACTAAATCATCAACATGAAAGCATAAACCGCCTAATGCAGTAACCAAAAACAACCACAAACAACAACTTGGATGACTAGGCATCCGAATCAGGCGATGGAGGAGGGGCATCCTTGTCCTGTACACAGCACAGGATGGCCTTCAACGTACGAGACACCTTCTTAAAACTCCTCTCCATGTAGGCTCGGTCACCTCAAGCTTGGCTCGGGTCTCACCAAACTCAGCCCGAACCTGTCCAATCTCTTGCCGCAGGGCAGACTGGTTCTCCTCAATACGAACCATACGAGCATCACTCGCTGCCTGAGCAGCGTCCGATCCAGGTGCAACAGGAGGAGAGCTCTCCTCAGTATCCTGAGCCTCCACTTCCTCTTCCTGTACATCATCTCCACCCTCTTCATCGCTTCCTGCCTCGAGGTCAACACTCTCCTCACCGGTGCTATCCGACTCATCTCCAGACTCGTCGAGTCGGGCTTGCCACTGTCGAGGGCCGATCTTCATATTGTTAAGTGTCGCCTCGCTTATGACTCAGACTGGTGCAAGGTCCTCCATGTTCAACCTATAGTCGATATCACCAGCCATCCTGCAGATCAGGCGGTCAAATGGGAGCGAAAGGTTATTCCTGACAGATCGAACGACCTCAACTATCTGAAATAGGATGAACGTGGGCAGGCATAAGTTGTCCCCGTGTCCCATCTTGTATAGAAAGTCCACCATCAACCGAGTACACTCCGTTCGGTTACCCGACCGTGGGTACACATTATATGTGAAAATGTGGTGGAGTAAACGGAAGTCCTCGGCCAACTTTGTCGCTGCAAGACAGTTTCCTCACGTCCAAGCAACCCGCGCACTTCTGGAGAAGTCGTCACTAGGATGCACTTGACCACATGGGATCTTCGTGATCCGAACCACCTCATCCACAGTAATTGTGTGCCTTATGCCCCTCACAGAGACAATGAACCGAAGAGGCTCCAATGATGGGTCTATGATGTGGGCCGTGTTCTTACATGCAGGAGACTCACCGTCAAATATAGAATTCCATCCAATATCCACCAAGTGGTCCATCATCGGGTGTAACCAAAACATTCTCTCATCCACGTGAGCTTCAAACACGATCTTACGGCCAACAAAACGACCATATTCGACGCCTATCGGAAAGGTATTTCTAACCGGATGTTGAGGATCTAGGTCTCGCTTCGACCTAAACTCCCGAACGGTGCTAGTGCCGGCCCCATCGTCAGCCCTTCTTCTGAAACAGCAGTTTTCCTCTTTCCCATGAGAGAGAGGATGGAGGAAACGGAGAAAATGGCCGTAATCAACTCAAAAAGGGCCATGGAAATGAAGGAAGGAGAGAAAAGGGGATGACTTCTTTGGTTCTCCACAAACAATAGTCCCAACAGGTGTTGGAGAGACACAAAAGACAGGGAATGAAGAAGGAACAAGGGAGAAATGGGATGGGTTAGGAAGTTACACAATTTTGAGCTTCGAATGGGGGGTGTGAGAGCTCAAACGTGAAAGAAATGGGAAGGGTAGGAAGTTAGGGTTGCTGTGATCGATGGAAATGGGTGGATCATGGTCGAAAATGGTGGATTGACAGATTAGGGGAAAGGGTTGAGAGAAAAAAATCGAAGGTAGAAGGGAAGGGAGCTTGGAAGGAAAGATGTGAGAGAGAGGGGTGCTACAGACCTAGAAATAGGGACCCCCTGCACATTTCGCACACACCACACGTGTGTAGGGGTCGGGCCGACCATGACCAGGCCTGGCCTAACCTGAGTGGACCCACTTGACCGCGGCGCTCCGCGGTGACCGCGGTTCTGCCGCGGTCCACCTTGCCCGGCGCCGCGCCGCCGCAGTGGGGTTGTGTCCTCCACCATCCCAAGGTGCCAAATGCACCTTGTTTCGACCCTGGGTCCCTATATATTTAAGTGGAGAGGCCCACTACTCCATTCTGTTCCAGATCATGTGGTTTTGAGAAATTTCGATCTAGACTGTCTTTTACTGATTTTCAACAGCTGGAATTGGGTGGATTGTGATCTAGACTCGTCCATAGATGGCCTAAGAATGTTTGTAAGGTCGGCCCGTGTGACCAGGGTTGAGTACAGGCTCGAGTTCGGCGTTCATTATCAGTGGACTTTGCCGTTGGACAAAATTGGAACACCTAAGACTATTTTTATATTATTCTCGCACCCTCCTAAGTTGAAATGCGTCAGCGTACGTCATGGGGTCATAACTCAGGTCCGGTTTAATCAAAATCATGCTCTGATACCAACTTGTAACGCCCTGAAAATCGGGGGTCGAGTATAACTCAACTACCGAGTTCTAACGCATCACTTATGCAACATAAATAATGATGATTAAATGTTGTCTGTGTTAGAGCAATAAACATGAGTGAGATTATACCAAAACAGTAATTCATACTCCAGATCAATTGTATAAAGGCAAGCGGAAGACTGAAACTGTATATACATGTATGTAAAAGATACAAAATCATTTCTTTTTCCAGATATGAGCCCATCTAGGTCACCATATACATATATCTATTTAATATTTCAAAAAGTCAAAAATACATCTAAGGATGTAATCCCAGCAAATCCCGTCGACCCGACAGTCTAGTCGAAGCCGCCAGCATATTGCATGTATGAGAACTCGTCCTAGTCCTCATCGTAGTCAGGCTCCGCCTCCTGAGTCGTCTGCTCATCTAAACCTGAGACAGAGTCTGGTTGGTGTACGCAACACCGTCCCGTAACGTGGGAGTGAGTAGCTAACTCAGTGGAACAATAAAGCATAAGTTATCATGTTATCAATTCAGTCAAGCAGTAATGATAAAGTAGTAAAATCAAACATTCCTAACTACTCTTATTAATGCAAGTATGAATGTAGTTATGATGGATGCCCTCACCACACCCTCCCTCGTGCGACACCATCTTACGTTCACGGCATGCTTTCATCCCTCAGTGCTCCACATCTTCCAGGCACATGCAATGCATGATGAGCATAATTATCGAGTTGTTATTAGTCCATTTCAAACAGCAGGATTGGGAAACTAAGGTACCTCCCTTGTATCATTCACAAACATGATCCAGTCTAGGGTCGTCAGTCCTAGTTAATCTCAGACGATGGTGTGGTTTCTAGGTCACTGCAAAGGCTATCAGGGCTGTTACGCACAAAGGTTACACCACTCCCCCATCACCTCTTTAACGATTCATCACTATACAGAAACAGGCCTAGTTTATACTCAATATACCGTGGCAAAACCCTAAGGCTCACTGCGATTTCAAAGTATGCTCGAGGTCACTACAAAGGGCTGTCAGGACCGTTACGCACAAAGGTTACACTGCTGCCCCATCACCTTATCAATGTAGGCAGACAGCACGAATATAGTGTCCCATACCACCATAACCGGCTCACGAGTCTGGTTGCTCACTGGTCACTACGGGGAGGCATGTGGCCCCAGCGTAGGCCGACAGCTCGACCATGGTGTCTCATACCACCATGCCCGGCTCATGAGTCTTAGCGGATCGAGGTACCATGGTTAACGGGATTCCACTAGTAAGTTTGGTACCCTAGGTTCAAGTAGTAACGACCAAACATGGTGAACATACATTAGAAATATCGGGTTACTTGACGAGCCTGACTAGCTCGAGCGCACAATCAATTGGACGACAAGAAGTGCATAAGCACTTCGCGTGGCCTAACCACTGTCGCCAACTGACGTATGACTCGGGTTCGTCAAACACATCTTACGTTGCGACGTGAAACTCAACCACGATCTCAAGTCTAATACCAACTGTCTGGACTATAGACATAGTCCCAAGCTCAATCAAACCTTATTCGTAGCATGTGGAGTAAAGCATGATAAACAAAGTAATTCAAGCATGTTGACAAGCATGTCATAAAGCATGTTATAAAACATGTTACAAGGCATGTTATAAAGCATATTATAGAGCACTATACAAATAGGGATACAAACACATATATTTCATAAGTAAGTGGTTAGAGTAAACAACCACATAGAGGAAATCATACATGTCTCTAAGGTAGTTGACAATCCCATCTCAATACCCTCCTAAGGCATCAACATCCAAACACTTACTCACATAAGCATTTTCACAAACACTTAGAGTACACTATTTCAACATACATGATGTATGTTAGTAAAATATGCATTAGGGCTATCCTTTCGCCAAGCGAGTATTTTATCCATGTATATCATATTCATACAGCAAATAGTCACGGTAAACACCTCTCCAAATTATATACATATACGGTACTTTCTACAATACACTATTTCTACATACATAGTGTATATGAGCAAACATGTATTATGGTGAATCCTTTCGCCAAATAAGTATTTTATCCATATACCATATATTCATACAACAAATAAACATGGCAAACACATTTCCAAAATTTATACGTATACGGTATTTCTACGTATACGTAGAGTATGTAAAATTCCATAATCTACATCTTTAATCGAAACAGAAAATAGAAAGCACTTTGTACATGTGCAATTGCATGTAGATCATGAATCTATCATTATCTGACATTGAAAGCGTTGAAAACCGTAACCTATACACCTAAAGTCCTCACCTTAACCGTAGAATCGCAACGAATCAGCTAGGTTCATTTGGCTTCCGTATTCGGCAGTTTTGTAACCTAAAGAGTGAAACCGATTAGCTATTTCATAACCTATAACCTTCACACCCCAAAACAGATTTAGGGTTAAGGTTTCTTACCTTAAAATGGAGTCGATATCGCCGGGAAAGCGGCAAGAAAGGGGTGGTGCAACTAGGGTAGAGGCAGGAAACAGTAACAGGGAGTTTCTCCCACAACTCTCTAGCTTTCTCTCTCTTTTTCTCTCTTCTTACTTAGGGTTTTTCCCAAATTCGTATGGCTGTGAGAGAGGGTGTTCTAAGGTCCTTATATAGCCTAAAAACTCTCTAAAATAGACTTAAGGTCAAGGTATACTTGGGTTATAACCAAAGCGGCATTGTTTCAGCTCAACGGAGGATTTCTGGCGGGCCTCCTTGAGCCAAAAGTCGGACTTAAGCTCACCGACCATGGATCCAGGTAAAGTTAAGTTTTCGCTTCAATCGGATTTCCAGATCACGGGTGGCGGACCAGTTTCAGTTCAACGGTCAGCGGGTCTCGATCCGAAATTCCAAGTACATGTAAATGTTTATGAAATTTTCCCTGATCCGAGGGTGTATTTGGGTTAGATTCTGACGGTCTGGTTGCTTATAAAATGTCTGCAAGTGACACGTGCCAGATCACTATTCAAGATATTTATTTTGTAAAGAAAACAAGGGTTTTCACACTCTCTCGCTCCGGACTCGAGCGAATAGCCGTGGGACACTACCTGGATTTGATTTTCGAGATGGTTGTCAAGCCCAGCGAGGCGGTCCTAAGTCCTTAACTTCGTAGTGTTCGGACTCCCAATGTGCGGTCTAGACCTGATACGGAGTTTCAATGTGTTCCCGAGAGCGATCGGGTAATGAGTTTGATCCTAGACTTTAGGGTAACCTAGCGTCAATGATTCTACAAGTTTTGGGTCTTGTAGATCGTATTTAAATCGATTCCAACGGATTTCATGACTAATCTAGTTTAGCACTTAGTTAACTTTGTCAAATTTCTAAAGGATTTAATCCTAAGTGATTTCTGGTCGAGGTGGTACTCGAGCCATTGTACGGAACATTTCGAGTCGTTACAAATTTCTCCTGATTCGAGGGTATAATTTGGTCTGATTCTGACGGTCTGGTTGCTTAAAACTGATCCGCAAGCGAGAGGTGCCAGATTACTATTTGAGATATTTTATTTTGAATTAATTTCTCATTTCTCACACTCTTCACTCTGAGCTCAAGCGAATAGCGCTGGGACACTATCTGGATTTGATTTTCGAGATGGTTGTCAAGCCCAACAAGGCGGTCCTAATTCCTTGACTTCGTGTTAATCGAATTTTCGATGTGCGCTCCAGATCTGATATGGAGTTTCGAGATGCTCCCGAGAGCAGCCGAGTAATGAGATTGATCCTAGATTTTAGAGTAACCTAGCGTCAATGATTTTACAAGTTTTGGGTCTTGCAGATCATATTTAAAGTGATTGGTGCTAATTTCACAGGCACTCTAGTGTAACACTAGCTAATTCTCGCCTAATTTCTAAAGGATTTAGTCCTGGGTGATTTCGGTCTGAGGTGGTACTTAGTCCTTCGTAGCAATGTTTAGTTTAAGTATTATTCTTCATTACCTAAACTTTAAGATAGTGTCTAAGGTGAAAGTACTTAGAAAATATTGAAAGAACAAGGTGGTGAAGGGTGGGATTTGTGAAGGAAATGGGTTTAGAAATGAGTTTAGACTGTGGGGTTCATTTCTGATGAGTTAATAAGGTGTTAGGAGTGACCCATTGCCTAAGGACATCTAATCCCAGGTTGGGAAAAATCCGGGCTGTTACAACCTTGGTACGTTAATATTGTCAATTATTTTGCTACATGTACAATTCCTACCATTTGACTGTGCAAGATAAGAAGAATTTTGTTGAGGTACAAAAGTTTTTTCTGAGATAATCCTTATCTTTTCAAATATTGCCCGGATCAAATCATTAAAAGATGTGTACCTGATCATGAACAAAATAGTGTTTGCCTGATCATGAAAAAAAATAGTGTTATCTCCTTTTACCATTCATACATGTGCAGTGGCCACTTTTCTGATAAAAAGACCACAACAAAAATTTACAGTTCGGCTTTTATTGGCCCACTATATTTAAAGATACAAACGAACTTTACAAAGTGTAACGCCCTGAAAATCGGGGGTCGAGCATAAATTCAACTCCCGAGTTCCAGAACATCACTTATGCAACAAAAAGAATGATGATTGAATGTTGACTGTATTCGTGCATTGAACATGAGTGAGATTAAGCCAAAACAGCATATCATACTCCAGAGACAGTTAAATTTGCAAGCGGAAGACTGTGATAGATAGATAAAATATATAAACTATGATGAGGCTCCAGAGTGTGATAACATTACCAGGTTAAATAATTTCAAGTACAGTCCTAAAATATACCAAATGTGAGGAAATGTAATGTCTCCTATCCCAAGTACCATAGCCCCGTCAATACAATATCAGGTCTTCATTGACCCGCCAGGGAGATACAGATAGGAGAACTCCTATCATCATAGAAGTAGTCCGGCTCTGCTTCACAAGCATCTCCATCACCTGAAACTCAACAAATCTGGTTGGTGTGCACAACACCGTCCCGTAACGTGGGAGTGAGTGATCAACTCAGTGGAACAGTAAAGCATAGGTTAACATGTTATCAACTCAGTCAAGCAATAATGATAAAGCAGTACAATCAAACAATTCTAACTACTCTTATTAATGCAAGTATGAATGACATGATGTATGCCCTTGCCAAACCACCCTCATGCGACATCATCTTACGTTCGCTAATGCATAACTCCCTCAGTGCTCCACATCTACAAGGCACATGCGGTGCAATGATGCGCGTGATTTCCGAGTTGTTATTAGTCCGTTTCAAACAGCAATATTGGGAAACTAAGGTACCTCCCTTGTATAATTCCCAAACATGATCCATTCTAGGGTCGTCAGTCCTAGTTAATATCAGACGACGGTGTGTTTTCTAGGTCACTACAAAGGCTACCAGGGCTGTTACGCACAAAGGTTGCACCGCTCCCCCATCACCTCTTTAACGATTCATCACTATACAGAAACAGGCCTAGTTCATACTCTATACACCGCGGCAAAACTCTAAGGCTCACCGCAATTCCAGAGTATGCTCGAGGTCACTATAAAGGGCTATCAGGGCTGTTGCTCGCATTCGTTGCACCGCTCCCCCATCACCTTATCAATGTAGGCCGACAGTACGAATATAGTGTCCCATACCACCATAATCGACTCACGAGTTTGGTTGCTCACTGGTCACTACGGGGAGGCATGTGGCCCCAGCGTAGGCCTACAGCTCGACCACGGTGTCCCATACCACCATGTCCGGCTCATGAGTCTTAGCGGATTGAGGTACCATGGTTAAAAGGGATTCCACTGGTAAGTTTGGTACCCTAGGTTCAAGCAGTAGCGTCCAAACATGGTGAACATACATTAGACAGATCGGGTTACTTGACGAGCTCGGCTAGCTCGAGCGCACAACAAGTTGAACGACATAAAGTGCATAAGCACTTCGCGTGGCCAACCACTATCATCAACCGAAGTACGACTCGGGTTCGTCGAACACATCTCACGTGGCAAATGAATCACAGCCACGAATGCAATTCTGGTACCGATTGTCTGGACTATAATCATAGCCCCAAACACAATCAAGTGCAGATAGATAAAACAGTAGTAGATCAAGATTCAACTCATACAATCAAGGTCTGGTATTATCCGTTTAGGGCTGCCAGGGCTGTTGCACGCACTCGTTGCTCCACTCCCCCATCACCCATGACGGATCATACAACGTAAATATAAATTTAAACATATGCATTACATAGTTAAAATCATAAAGCAGTTGAGCATGTTATGAAGCACAACACAAGCATGAGTTTGTACATGTTCAATTCCTAATCATACAACTATCCAAGGAGATCATACACATAGTTAAAAGAGGTTGAGAATCATATCTCAACACCCTTATACATTACAATTTGCTAACTACTACTCATTCAGACATTTCAAGAAACACTTAAACAAACATACATCAACATACATGACATATGTCGATCACATAGGCATTAGGCCAAATCCTTTCACTAGGGAGTTGCCCCAATCATAACACGCGTACACCCACGACGGATAGTCATGGCAAGTAGGAATCCAAGTTCCATATTCATTCAGTCATTTCCACAAACACTTGGGCCACACATTTTAGCATATATAGTGTATATTGGCCGTGGCGTGACTTAGGGCAAATCCTTTCGTCAAAGGGGTATCGCCAATACATCAATCATGAATCCATGACAGTTAGTCATGGCGAGCACGAATGAGAATTCTATACTCATTCAGTCATTTTCACAAACACTTAGAATACACTATTACAACATACATGGTGTATGTTAGCAAAACATGTATTAGGGCTATCCTTTAGCCAAGCGAGTATTTTATCCATGTATAATATATTACTACAACAAATAATCATGAAAAATACATCTCCAAAATTTATACGTATACAGTATTTTCTAGAATACGCAATTTTAACATACATAGTGTATATAAGTAAAACATGTATTTAGGCGAATCCTTTTGCCAAATAAGTATTTTATCCATATATCGTATATCCATATAACAAATAAATATGTCAAACACATTTCCAAAAAATATACGTATACCGTACTTTCTACAAATACCTAGAGTATGTAGAATTCCATATTTTTCATCTTTAATCGAAACGGAAAACAGACAGCACTTTGTACATGTGCAATTGCATGCAGATCATGAATCTATCATTATCTGACATTGAAAGCGTTGAAAACCATAACCTATACACCTAAAGTCCGCACCTTTTGTCGTAGAATCGCAACGGAATCGGTAGGTTTGTCTAGCTTCCGTATACGGCAACTAGGCAACCTAGAGAAGGAAATAGGTTAGCTATTTCATAACCTACAACTATTAAATCCCCCAAACAGGTTAGGGTTAGGGTTTATTACCTAGAAATGACGCCGGAAACGCCGGGAAAACGACAAGAATGAGGTGGTTAAGCACCGATAGCAGCAGGGTAGAGCGGCGGGGAGATTTTCCCACAACTCCCACACTTTCTCTTTCTTTTCCCTCTCTCAAATCTCAAATTCGTATGACTGCCATGGGAGAGGGTTTAAGGTCCTTATATAGCCAAAAACCTCACCGAAATAGACTCCTGTTCAAGGGGTACGTCTATTATAGGTATTTCGGCACTTTGCCAGCTCAAAAGAGGGGTTCTGGTGGCCCTCCTTGAGCCAAACGTCAGACTTAAGCTCATAACACATGGATCTACGTGGGATTACATTTTCGACTCGATCGGATTCCCAGATCACAAGTGGCGGACCAGTTTCAGTTCGACGGTCAGTGGGCCACGATCTGAAATTCCAAGTACATGTAAATGTTCCTGAAATTTTTCCTGATCCGAGGGTGTAATTTGGTCTGATTCTGACGGTCTGGTTGCTTAATACTGATGCGCAAGCGAATGGTGCTAGATCACTATTCCAGATATTTATTTTGTAAAGGAAAGAGTGATTTTCACACTCCCTCGCTTCGAACTCAAGCGAATAGTCGTGGGACATCGGCTGGACCTGATTTCCGAGGTGGTTGTCAAGCCCAGTGAGGCGGTCCTAGATCCTTAAGTTCGTGTTAATCGGACTTCCGATGTGCGGTCTAGACCTGATACGGAGTTTCGAAATGCTCCCGAGGGCAGACGGGTAATGAGATTGATCCTAGATTTTAGGGTAACCTAGCGTCAATGATTCTACAAGTTTTGGGTCTTGCAGATCGTATTTAAAGTGATTGGTGCTAATTTTGCAGGCACCCTAGTTTAACACTAGTTAAATCTCACTTAATTTCTAAAGGGTTTAGTCCTGTAAGATTTCTGTCTGAGGTGGTACCTGGGCCTTTGTAGTTTGTATATAAAGTGATTTAAGTTATACTACTTAGCTAGTTTAAGTTGGTGTCTAGGATGAAAGTACTTAGAAAGATTGAAGAGTAAGGTGGTGAAGGATGGGATTTGTGAAAGAAATGGGTTCACAAGCGATTTTAGCCTTTGGGACTGAGTTTTGACAAGTTGATAAGGTGTTAGGATCGACCCATTGCCTAAGGACGTCTAATCCCAGGTTGACAAAAATCCAGGATGTTACACAAAGTGTGTGAGCGAGTCAGAAACTGGAAGGATTATCTCATCGAAATACGATGTCGCTGAACCCCATTCTAATCATCGAAGCATTCAACTGCTGTGGCATCGATTCCATGGGACCATTCCCCTATCTTTTGGAAATCTCTATATTCTTTTTGTTGTAGATTATATCTTAAAATGGGTTGAGTCAATTTCATGCATAAATAATGACCATCTTAAGTTTATTAGGTTTTGAAAGAAAATATTTTATTTAGATTCAGAACACCTCGAGCCATCATAAGGGATGGAGGATCTCACTTTTGCAATAAACCATTTGAAACATTAATGAAGAAATACGGTATTTCGCACAAAGTGAGCACCCCCTACCATCTCAAACAAGCGGCCAAGCTGAAATATCAAATTGGGAGATTAAATAAATTCTTAAAAAATGGTTAATCCAGATCACAAGGATTGGTCACTTCGACTAACAGATACATTTTGGGCTTATTGTATGGTATACAAAAGTCCTATTGGTATGCCACCCTATAGACTTGACCATGGGAAGGCTTGCCACTTGCTTGTAGATTTGGAACATAACGCATATTGGACTATAAAGAATTTTTTACCTTCAATCTCAATAAAGCCAGCTTGCTATGCAAGTTACAACTTAATAAAGTTGAAGAAATATAGAATGAGGCTTACGAGAACTCTCAGATATATAAAGGTAACATGAAGGTGTTCATGAAAGGAACATTCTTAGAAAAACCTTTGAACCAAACCAAAAAGTTCTTATGTATGACTTGAGAATTCATCTTTTATTCCTTTAAACTAAGATCTCGTTGGACTGACCCTTTTAAAGTCAAAATAGTTTATCCTCATGGAGCTGTGAAGATTGAAAATCTAGTGAATGGTAATATTTTCAAAGTGAACCACCATCGCCTTAAACCATTCGTTGAGAATTTCGATTAAGAGTATGTGTCTATCCCTTTGAATGATCATGTCTATGAGAACTAGCCTTCTAGTATGATGGAGGTCCATCTATCAATTTACTGCTTTCTTAGGATTAGGTTAGAATAGTTTAAGTTTGTTTTAGTTTGTTTTGTTTTGTGGTAACCCTTTTAGATGGTGGAGACTTCATGTCATCCTACTGATCTTCTTTAGGTACTCTCTCTCTTACTCATTCCTCTTTTATTTTCATTATCTCATGTTATGATGCATTTCATATCTTTTTACATGGAGGACAATGTAGATTTTAAGTTGGGGGTTGAGATTAGATGGAACTAAGTGGTATTTTCTTAGTTTATAAGAAAAAATCTTTTAAAAGTTTTTAATTTCTAGATTTCAAAACTCCTTTTGAAGATTAATATTCTGTGTATCTGAATATATTTGAGTGAAAGATGATAAGATATAATATAATTTTTAATAGTCTAAAGTCTAGTTGATTAGTAGATTTTTTAACAAGTTCTTTTTAATGAATTAATTGATAGAAGATTTAAACATCAATTGATCTGAGTTCACAATTCACATCTGATTCACATTCTTTAAAAGTTAATTTCAACTCTTAGTTTTTGCTTGATAATTACTTAAGAGTGTTAGGAACCAAGTATGGAGATCTTTATCTACCTTAGTATGGAAAAAAAAAAAAAAAACCAGCTAAAAAATAGTTATAATCGAAAATCGCTACCTATTGCATATGCCTAAATGAGAAAACAATAGAGAAAAAAGAAAAGAAAAAAGATATGATTGTGTGAAAGCCATTGATTAAAAAATCAATAGCTGAAAAAATAAGTGAAAAGGAGATCTTCGAAATCAGTAACTTTTGTTGATCTAACCACTTTTTGTAATCATTATAGTTAACATTATGGAGAGAAGGCTAGCTATTATGGATTATAAGTTGGAATTCACTAAGAACACTAGGAACTTGATGTTTAATTGCATCGTATTAATTAATTCATGAAGGGGAACTTAGTTTAATGGTTTACTAGTGATTTCAAGTTTTATATTGACAATATTACATTCTTATATCTTTGAATTTTACTTAAACTTAGTTAAATGATTTACTAGTGATTTTAGGTTCTAGACTGACAATATTACATTCTGTATCTTTGAATTTTACCTACAGAATTGCATAGAATATTAATTTTCTGAAAGCGGTTGGAAATTTGGGTTTTGAAGATTACTTTTTTAAATGTTTTGCTCAGGACTAGCAAAATGTGGGTTGGGAAGTGTGTTGAGTGATAAATATTATATATTTTCTCATTTTATGCATTGGTTTTATAAGCATAAATGTAATTAATTGATTTAATTATGTATGTTTTCCTATACGAGGTGATTTGGAGAGTGTAACGCCCTGAAAATTAGGGGTCGAGTAGTAGCTCAACACCCGAGTTCCAAAACATCACTTATGCAACATAAATGCTTAAGATTGAATGTTGTCTGTGTTAGTACATTAATCATGAGTGGGATTATACCAAAACAGTAATTCATACTCTAGATCAAATTATAAAACACAAGCGGAAGACTGAAAGATGTACATAAATGTATATAAAGCCAAAAACAGTTACAATCAGTCTCCAGAGTATGAACATGTTACTGAGTCATCATATACATGAATTAGTTTCAAAATCAAAAGCCAAAAAAAGTGGTACAACTATAATAGTAAACCCTGTAGCCCCGTCATCTGAATGGCCTAAGCAAAGCCTCCAGAGAACTGTATGTAGGAGAACTCGTCCTGATCATCGTAGTAGTCAGGCACAGCCTCCTGCGTCTTGTCAACACCTACATCTAAGATAGGGTCTGGTTGGTGTGTACAACACTGTCCCGTAACGTGGAAGTGAGTAGCTAACTCAGTGGAACGATAAAGCATAGGTTAACATGTTATCAATTCAGTCAAGCAGTAATGATAAAGCAATACAATCAAACACTCCTAAATACTCTTATTAATGCAAGTATAGAATGCAGTCATGATGCATGCCCTCGCCTACACTCTCTCGTGTGACACCATCTTACGTCCGCGACATGCTTTCATCCCTCAGTGCTCTTCAACCCGGGGCACGTGCAGTGCTATGTTATGAGAGTGATTACCGAGTTGTTATTAGTCTTTTTCATACAGCAGTATTGGGAAACTAAGGTACCTCCCTTATATCATTCCCAAACAATGATCCATTCTAGGGTCGTCAGTTCTAGATAATCTCATACGATGGTGCGGTTCTAGGTCACTACAAAGGGCTATCAGGGCTGTTACACGCACTCGTTACACCACTCCCCCATCACCCTACATGGATAATCATCAAATCAGTACAGGCCTAGTTGTACTCTCGTTGCTACGGAAGGGTTGTCGCCTCTGCATAGGTTCAGAGTACGCTCAAGGTCACTACAAAGGGCTGTCAGGGCTGTTACACGGAATCGTTGCACCACTCCCCCATCACCAAATCAGTGTAGGCCGACAGCTCGAATACAGTGTCCCATACCACTGTATTCTGCTCACGAGCCTGGGTTGCTCACTAGTCACTACAGGGAGGCACATCGCCCCAGCGTAGGCCGACAACTTAACCACGTTGTCCCATACTACCATGCTCAGCTCATGAGTCTTAGCAGATCAAGGTACCAAGGTTAAGCGGGATTCACTGGTGAGTTGGGTACCTTAAGTTCAAACAGAGACGTCCATACATGGTGAACATACATCGACAAATTGGGTTACTTGACGAGCTCGACTAGCACGAGTGCACGTTGAGTTGAGTGACAAGAAGTGCGCAAACACTCCGTGTGTCCTAACCACTACCGACAACTTTAGTACGACTCGGGTTCGTCAAACCCATCTTAAGTGGTGAATAAATCTCAGACACGAACTCAAGCCTGTTACCGTTCCTGGACTATATCATAGCCCCACTTTCACGTCATTCCAACAGGTAATCATAAGAGACAGTCAAAATAGTAATGAACAAATAATTCAATTCGTACAAGCATGTGAGCATGTTGAGAAATGTAACACAAACATGATTTGAACACACATTCATTACACGAATAAAACAGACATCATAATGTATCGTACATGGAGGAAATCATATACATAATTAAGGTAACCGAGATTCATATCTCAGTCCTTATACAAAACTACTATTTGTAATACTTAGCACATTCAAACATTTCTACAAACACTTAGACTACATACATCATCATACATGATGTATGTGGTTTACACATATATGAGGTCAACTCCTTTCACTAGGGAGTTGCCCCGTAAACCACATGCATATACCCACGACGGATGATCATGGCGTGCACCAATCCGTGTTCCATATTCATTTAAGCATTTCCACAAACACTTGGGTTACACACTTTGTCACATATAGTGTGTATTTGTCGTGACGTGATTTTAGGGCAAGTCCTTTCGCTAAGGAGTTGTCGCACATGTATTAAGCATATATTCACGACAAATAAACATGTTAAGCACAAATCCAAATTCCAAATGTATTCAAATATTTCAACACATACATAGAATACACTATATTACTCATAGATCATATCTGAAACATGAAACGGACGACGCATTTTGCATGTAAAATAGCACCCATAACAAGAATAAATCATTAACCGACATTGAAAGCCTTGAAAACCATAACCTATACGTCTAAGGTCCACCTTACGCCGTAGAAGCGTAACGAAGTCAATAGAATCTCTAAGTCTTCGTCTACGACGGCACAACAACCTATAACATGAATTAAGTTAGCTATCTCGCTACTTGAAACAGTTGAAACCCTAGAATAAGTTAGGGTTAGGTTTTTCTTACCTAAGAACGAAGACAGAATGGTCGAAATAACGATTAGACGGTGGTGGTTAAGCACGTATGCTATCAAGTTAGAGCAACAGGATCTTTCTCCCACTTCTCCCACACTTTCTCTCTCTTTACTCTCTCTCTCACCTAGAGTTTTCTCAAATTCGTATGGGATGAGAGAGTGAGGATTTAAGGTCCTTATATAGGCCCAGAACTCACGGAAATAGACTCAGGGCCATGGTATACTTAGGTTATGTCCAAATACGGACTGTTCCGTCTCAACGGAGCACTTATGGAGCCCCCCTTGAGCCAAAGGTCGGACTTAAGCTCATTGACCTTGGATCTAAGTCGAGTTAAGTTTTCATTCCAATCAAGTTCCCAGATCACACGTGGCAGACCATTTTCAGTTCAACGGTCACTTAAACTCGATCAGGGTTACAAGTACATGGACATGTATGGGAAATGTTCCCTGATCCGAGGGTGCATTTGGGTCAGATCTCGACGGTCTATTTACTTATATTTGCCCCCCAAGCGACAAGTCTCATATTACTTAAATTAGATTTAATTTCTAAAGAAAACCATGTTTCTTACACTCCTCGCTTCGGGCTCAAGCGAATAGCCCTGGGACACTATCTGGTTTTGACTTCCGAGATGGTTGTCAAGCCCAACAATGTGGTCCTAATTCTATAACCTCGCATTATTTAGACTTTCGATGTGCGGTCCAGATCTGATACAGAGTTTCGTGATGCTCTCAAGAGCAGCCGGGTAATGAGATTGATCCTAGATTTTTGGGTAATGTAACGTCAATGATTCCACAAGTTTTATTTCTTGCAGATCGTATTTAAAGTGATTAGTGCGGATTTCATATGTAATCTAGTTTAACACTAGTTAATCCTCGTCTAATTTCTAAAGGATTTGGTCCTGAGTGATTTCTGCCTGAGGTGGTACTCGGGCCATTGTACGGGATTTTTTGAGTCGTTACAGATAGCTAAGATGAAAAAAATGATTATAAAGAAGATTTAATGCTCGAAGAATGACCAAGTGAAGATTTAGAGATTTGGTGGTGATTAATGAACATTTCAAGTACTAAATATCCAAGAAAACCAAGGGAAAAAGAGTGAGAGAAGAATGGCAAAATCATAAAGTACCTAACTGAAATAACATATTATTCGGTCCCAACTAGGTTGGTTCAGTTCGACCGAATGTGCACAGAGGTGAAACTTGTGGTTATTTTCAATGTCTTAGTTTACTTTGATTCAAATATTTGGTTTTAATGTTGAACAATTCATTGATATTTGGTTTAAATGAAAATTTATTTTTAGTTTACTTTGATCCATTTTGAATCTGGAGACATTGGATGCTTAAGAAAGTCTGAAAGTGCCCTGGTTTGTCAATTAGCATGTAAGTTGAGTCGATGAGCCCCATACGAAGATTGATCAAGTTATCGCCTCAACCAGATGTGTGTTTAGAGCTCATCATAGGTAAATCAAACCTCACATCCTAAATCTCAAAACACCCAGGTAAACAAAACCCCTAAAAGACTTAGAACAACATAGGATGAATTAGTCTGAAAACTTAAGTTTTAAATAAGAAAATCTTCTAAGTTTTTCAGCTAAATTCAATGATATCGAGTCAATGTTAATGCCATCGAACACTCATGTTCGATGACATCGAACAGATCTCGATGTCATCGAATTAGGCCGATTTATGTCCAGGAACCACAAAGTAATTTGGACAAAATGCTTGATAAATGGAACATACGTTCGATGATATTGACCATCTATAATCGATGACTTCAAAGGGCAATCGATGATATCGAACCACTTAGAGCATTATACAAGAACATCATGGAAAATATTCTGATATTGCTCGAGGAAACAAAAGGAAATTGATGTCATCGAAATTCAAATCCCAATGTCATCGATAAGGTCTCCATAACATCGAACTGGGACAAAGTTTTGTCTAGCAAGCTTCAGAGGAAAATCATCTAAAATGTTCGAGGAATCAAAACACTTCTCAATGTCATCGAAATTCAAATCACGAAGATATCGAGGAAGTCTCGATGAGATTGAATCTAGTCAAAACTGATCAAGCAAGCTTATAAGGAAAATCATGTGGAAATGATCGAGGAATCGATATAGTCTCGATGATATCATAATTCAAAAATCGATGATATCAAGATAGGATCGATGTCATCGAATTCAGCCAAAAAATGTCCAATAAGCTTTCTCAGAATATCTTTGGAAATGATCAATGTATCGAACTGGTATTCGATGATATCGGAGTTCAAACTTCAATGACATCGAATCAATTCCGTTGACATCGATCCTCAGTAAAAAAGTTTCAGGTATATACTTCAGTTGAGTTCGTATCATTGAGCCTAGATTCGATGGCATCGAAAGTATACATTCGATGACATTGATGAAGGTCCGATGATATCAAACTTAGTCATAATTTGACAACTTTATTACCGTTGGAACTTTTTGTCTATATAAGGAAAGCTTGCCCTTGGATGTTAGATAGAAAAATGGAGAGAGCTTTGAGAGAGTCATTGCATATCACTTACCCTAAGCTCATTTTCTCATGGAAGTTCATCCTTCAATCCACCCTCATCATTGATATTCAATAGAGTGGATTGAGGAATGAACTTCCTCATTCAAGGATCATCCAGCTACCATCTTAATGACAAATCATTAAGTTGGGATCCCTTGAATGCTTGACAGATTGGAATCACTCTATCTCTAAATAGGAAAACATTTATTAGAGTAGGATTCCAACATAACCTTAACCCAACCCGTCGCCTTTAGTAGAACATCATCAAGTATTGTGGATGAAGGGAGCTGAAGCATCTTCATCAACAAGGATAAGATCTTCATCAACATGCAAGAATGGGGCCCATCTGCTTATCTGTAAGTTAATAGAGTCTAGAGACCCTGTTAATCATCCCTTGTATAGGATTGGGTCACAGGTACATCTCACCCCTTTTATGTCCTCATAGGAGGCCTCCGACGGGAGAGTATGTTTGAGTGTTGTGTGTTGACCCTTCCTCTTATGTAGGACAAAAACTTAGGTCCTTAGTGTAGGCCCTTGACCTGTGTGGTCTAAAACCTTAGTTCTTGTATAGATCCTTTACTCTTGTGTAGAACATAAAACCTAGGTTCCTTGTGTAGATCTTTTGCTTTTATGTAGGGCATAAAACCTAGGTTCCTTATGTGGATCCTTTGCTCTTATGTAGGGCATAAAACTTAGGTGCTTCATGTTGACCTTTTCTCTTGTGTAAGGCATAAACTTGTGTCTCGTGGAGACATGTCTAGGTTCCTTATATAGGTCCTAGAATCAACCTTGTATAGGTTGTAACAGTTTAAGGTGAACCTGATTTGAAACCTCCGTTAGTGAAATCTGGTACACTCATCGATGAGTGCGTCCACTGGGAGTGGAGTAGGCACATAGTCGAACCACTATAAACGATTGTGTTTGGGATTGATATTTGCTTGATCTTTTATTATGTTTATTTTGAATGATCATATGAAAAACATGATAATATGAATCTATATAACTAAATCACATTCCACACACTTTCACCTATTTCATCCATCATAGACTATATGCTAATGCTTGTTTAATGTTGAGTAGTCTTGTGATTAGATCCTCTACTTGGCTTAGAAGCCATTAGAGTTAAATTGAGGGTATCTTGATTGTTGCACATTAGACCATTAAATTAATAGGATTTTTAATTGTAAAGAAAAGCTTATAAAGTCTTATTCACCCCCCCCCCCCCCCCCCCCCCCCCAAAGGACACTTTGACATATTCCTACTACTATAGCAGTCCTTACCGCAATTTCAAAGTTAAGGTTGATTACTTATCTATTTTGTAAGAGATTGATTTTTAAAATCCATTGATTTATCGTAGACTAAAAATACGATAGATACTTTGAATTCCTTATGATCAATACTTTGATGCTTTATGTGAGAACTGTTTTAATTGAAGTTCAAATCTATGTTGGTTTGTGAATGACCATTTAACCGCTTATTATCTAGTTAGATAGGATAAGACTTCAATTTCAGTTAAGTTATATGATTGAATCAAGTGAATTAAACATTAGGGAAGAGCTATAAGTGGATCCTTATCACTCTAATGCTTTATCTTTATTGATTTCATTCTCAATTACCTCATTACTTCTTAATGAATTACTTTAAGTTAGTTTTAGTTATAGTTCTTGTTCGAAAGTGTTTCAAAAATCTCATAAATATAAGTCCTTGTGGGTATGACCTGTCTCACCAAGTTATTACTACATCGCAGCCCTGCACTTGGGGTTTGTCTCGATCAGTGGCCCAGTTGGCCACAATGGTAACAATGGTCTGACCTTGGCCAACCATAAGGATTTGGAATCCTACTCGGACTCGCAATTGTGGGCGTTACACGTTGAGGCCTAGATGGACCACTCCTCGAATCATGCTTTGCAATTGTCATGTCCCAAACTCGGAAAACGGGCTCATAAAATTTCCAATCACCGAATCCGGTGCTGACAGCCTCCGTAGTACCCCATTCTCGGCTCCCAGCATTCATTCACCAGATTCCGATCCTGGGATCCTACAAGGAGGATTTTCACCATGAATTTGTCTCATAAGAAGCATAACCACAAGTTTACTCAAATCACAAAGGCAACATCATCATCACATATCCACCAATATAATCATTTGAATACAATGCTAAAAGGGAAATACAAATATCAAAAATCAAAGCTCCAGGAGTCCGCTGCATGCTTCAAGCTCAACGCTACTGCAACCTAACGCCACCTACACGCATCTATCATTCATAAGCTTATAGAAAGCTTAAAGGGTGGTGAAAGTGTGTGCGCAAGATAAGTGCCAAACACAAATACAACGCCATAATCATACAATGTCGGAAATACTAGCAAGATCATGAATCATAAGAATTAAAGTAAGCGGAATGCAGATCATAATGAGCCAAATATCAGATGCTGAGGATGCAATGTAATATGCAAATCCTGAAGAGTCACGAATACAATCAACCTCATCTAGGCCGTATATTAAACCTGTACGTATCACGTGATCATTTGGGGATAACTCCGTCTCACAATGAGTATCATAAACATCTCAGCCCAATGACATATGCTTTAATCAATCATCCATCACAACATACATACGAAAGATGAGGTTCCACAAAAGGACGACAGATCTTGTCCAAATATCAAGATAAGCTTACTTATTTAAACGTCACGATAGTTAAGGAAAGAATCGAACTTATAGCCACTACAACATTAGGCGATCCTTCCGATGTGGGATAAGTTCTGCCTTCACTGTGTGCACAGTAGTCTGCCAATCACTGGTAGCTGGCTCAGGTCCTCATGCCCACCCACTCAGTGTCCGCCCACGTGTGTCCGCCCACATGTGATCACAGTGATGGAACGTCACAATATCCCCCAACGAGGGAGATCCGAGTCTAAGTATAATAAGTGGGCTTCCTTACCCTCTCTATCGCGCAATAAACTGGACTTCCTATGAGGCCCAATATAAATACACAAGGAGGGTTCCAAGGTATAGGTATCATGATGTTAAGATGCCACATACTCATAATCAATATCCACAATCAACCTCGATAATCGGCCTGGGCAATCGGTCTCGGTAATCGGCCTCGACAATAGGAATCGGCCTCGACATTCGGCCTCGATAATCGGCATCGACAATCGGAATTGGCCTCGACAATCGGAATCGGCCGCGACAATCGGAATCGGTCTCGATAATCGGAATCGGCCTTGACAATCGGAATCAACCTCGACAATCGGAATCGGCCTCAATAGTTAACCTCGACAATCGGAACCGGCCTAAACATTCGGCCTTGACAATCGGAATTAGCCTCAATAATCGGAATCGACCTCAATAATCGGAATCAGCCTCGATAACCAGAATCAGCCTCGATAATCAGAATCAGCCTCGATAATCAAAATCGACCTCGATAATTAGAATCGGCCTCGATAACCAGAATTGGCCTTGATAATCCAAATGAGCCTCAACAATTGGTCAATAATCAGAAGGTCACAATGAGGACATTTAACTATCAGTGCCCATTAATGTGGACGTTTAACCAACATCGTTCCCAAGGAATGACCCACATAAAGCCAAACATATAATGGGCCCATGGCCTCAAACATGGGTCTCATACATCAACTGGGCCGCATCATATGGGCTTTAAATACAAAACAGTTGGGCCCATCACATGAGCCAAAAATACAAACAGGTGGGCCCCGCACATAGGCCAAAAATACATTTGATGGGCCTTAAATAAAACACAGGTGGTCCCTATCACATGGGCCTCAAATATACATCATGATGGGCCTCATGGATGGGCCGCACCAATGGACCTCAAGTGGACTTGGACCACACCAAAAATCATTTCAATGGTTGTAGGTGTAACATGTGTATCACTGTACACTATCATTCTATGGGGCACATGGCCACTAATGATGATCAACACCATCCAAACATTATCCAGGTAAATCAGCACCATCCAAACATTATCCAAGTAAATCAGCACCATCTAAACATTTCCAATGTAAATCAGCACCACCCAAATATTGTCTATAAAAATCAGCACTGTCCAAACATCGTTGACAGTGTGGATGAAATAAATACATCATGGAGGTGTCCATGCTGACAAAACAGAAGGATAGATTGGATGATCAAATGAACGGCGTGGAGAATACATATATCACGGCTGGCCCCACCATCCTTCCATTCGTCGGTATGGACAAAACATCATGGTGGGCCCCACGTCCACGTGTGGACGGTGTGGGTGGAGCACATACATCACGTGTGGGGCTCCACATATGGACGACGTACATTAACACACATCACAGTGTGATTTCCATTGCACCGTCTAGACATTCCCGAGTGGTGGGAATACAAAATACATGCATCTAGGTGGGGTGGGCCCACGCCTACTAATGGGTGGATGATAGGATGAAACACATTCCTCATGGTGACTCACATACCTTGCTGATGTAATGCTACAGCAACGGCAGTTGCGTGCTGTGTGGGACCTACCGTCCTTACATGGATGGTGTGGGTACACCACATATGTGAAGTGGGGTCACGTGGTGGGCCATCCCACGGACGAACGACGTAAATAAAACACATATATTACAGTGGGTTTCCACCGTCCAAAAGGCTGGACGGTGTGGATATAAAACATATACATGAGGTGGGGTCCACATGGTGGCCCAGGGCCCCACGACCAACTGATATTTGTGTTTTCCATCCAGCGTCCAGGTAAGACGGACGGCCTAGATTCAACATATGCATGAGGGGGTCTCATTGTCCAGATTTGCTGGACAGTGTGGACCCAAAACATACATCATGTGGGTTTCGTTGTGGGCAGTAAGGCGGACCCCGGACGGACAACAGTGTGGATAAAAGATACACATCATAGGTGGGGTCCACAGCACCGTCCATCAAGGTGGACCATCACACAAGAAAAAAAATAAAAAAGAGAGAGAGAGAGAGAGAGAGAGAGAGAGAGAGTGATAGAGGGATGGTGTGAAGGGGAGGGACCCCGCCACTATGGGTCCTCCCAATAAATTCATACATCAAGTGGGTCCCACCATATGTGGGCCCTCAAATCATAAAAACAATGGTAGAAAATCACCCATCGTAGATCTCTCTTCCTCCTTCCGCCAACACGATCTAGAGCTCCAAGGGGTACGAATCAACGGTCGAGATGGACTTTAGATGGTGGAGATGGGAGGTAAGAAGGTGGGCCACACCAAGCTCTCTCATAGAGCTTGCTTTGACGTAGGTTGCTTAGAGAATAAGAGAGAGAATGAGAGAGAGAGAGAGGTGATGGGAGAGAAGTGATGGGAGAGAGGGATGGTGAGTGATGGATGGGTGTACTTGGTTGTATGAGAGAGAGTTAACTTTGGGGAGGGTGGTTGTACTTGGGGATGGGAGTTGTACTTGACATTTGATTGATAGATTGATGTGATGTGTCATTGAGATTCCCTCGACATTTGCTACGCTCGGTGTTTTCCTCGCCCACATCTCCTGGCCCGGGTATTGCCTCGGCGCGAAATATGCGGCTTCGAAACAGAGGCAACGGCGCGGTAGCAAGGGTACAAGTTTCGAATCGAGCTCACTCTGATCAACGGGACATTACTCGAGATCACGCGCAATTGCTGATAACAGATTGCAGGTCACCGAAATTCGACCGAGAGAACCGCAGAGGCACATAGAACGGTACGGGCTAGGATACGGGTCTCATAACTCTTCGTGTTCCTGATTGCAATAAGTCCTTGAGAAGACAATTCTAGGGGGTGTGTTGATTTGACCTAACGTTCAATCCAAGGGATATATAGTTTTCTCTTAGCATGAATAGTTTCTAAGTCTGACAAGCTTCCTAAGAGTTGTTAAAGAAATCCATAAGTATCAAGGGAATCTAATGAAAGAATGGGGTCTCGTTCCAACCAAATCAAGCCAACTAACTAAGTCTATATTTCAATTACCTTAGCATAATCCTAAGTATAGCCAGTAGCCTAGTCTTAATTTAGGAGTGGCGGTAATCCAATAGTTGTAATCTAAAGTCTATGCTTACACATTAGATGATTTCATACCATATTTAATACAGAAAATTATTTTACGCTTAGGGTCAAAAGTTGTCTGATTGGAATTAAGTTACCCGAACTTGAATTTAACTACGCTCGAGCACTTCACATATGCTCATACCCGCTAAGGAGGTCCTAGGGTTCACGTTATTAATGTATTGGAGTCCCTATACTGTCAAAATTTTCAAAATCTAAGACTACCAACTTTAAGTCCAAAACTCTAAGGGCCTGTTTGGCCAGTGGTCTTAAGTTGTATTAAATGGGATTGCATTGCTAATCCCACCTCGGGATTGGGAGTGGCATGTTAGGTAGGAGGGTGGGATGGGATTGAAATTAATTTTATATAGGCTTTGAAAAATGATCCTTGTGTTGGAAAGTGTGAGATGAGATTTCCAAATCCCATGATGATGAATTTTCAAGTGTAATTTGAAAGGAAATCCTGAGGTTTACCTTTAATTACGTACATTTTAAACATAGTATTGGAAGCCATGGGATACACCTAACCTAGGGACAATACCTTACACATGCATTTATGGTTACTTTTACAATTCCATCCACCCTAATCTCTCCCAATGCAGTTAGTCAAACGGGCCCTAAATGTCCTATCAGTTGGAGGTTGTGAAGGTTATGGGACACAAAAACGTGGGCACAAATAAGGGGGTATAAGGAAGTTGGAGAATTGTAATGAGTAGTTTTTGAGTAACGGTGGTGGATGAGTGTAATATGTAGAAGAAGACGGAAGCATGAGTGAATAGAAGTGGGAATGTGAGATCATTTTACATGGTCTCGACTACGTATAGGCTATACTACTGTAGTTAATCTCGCCCGTCGGTGAAACTTGGGATACTAGTGTGGTCTCTAGATTCCATCGCCCCCTTCTTAAATCAGAGTGCGTCAGTGTGCGTCGTGTTACCATTACCTAGGTCCAGTTTAATCCAAATCATGCTCTGATACCATCTTGTAACGCCTTGAAAATCGGGGATCGAGTATAAACTCCACTCCCGAGTTCCAACGCATCACTTATGCGACATAGATAATGATGATTGAATGTTGTTCATCTTAGTGCATTAAACATGAGTGGGATTGTACCAAAACAGCATATCATACTCCAGACAAAGTTAAATATTGCAAACGAAAGACTGTGATAGATATATAAAATATATAAACTGTTGTAAGTCTCCAGAGTATGAACATGTTACCAGGTTAAAGAATTACAAGTGTAGTTCCACAATGTACAAAATGAGAAAGTGTAATGTTCTCTATTCAAAACCCTGTAGCCCCGTCAGCGCAACTCCAGGCCTACATAGACCCGCCAGAGAGTTCATATAGTAGAGCTCCTCCTCATTGTCGTAAAAGTCTAACTCTGCCTCACAAGCATCGCCATCACCTGCAGCTAAGACAGAGTCTGGTTGGTGTGTACAACACCATCTCGTAACGTGGGAGTGAGTGATCAACTCAGTGGAACAATAAAGCAAAGGTTAGCATGTTATCAATTCAATCAAGCAGTAATGATAAAGCAGTAAATCACACATCCCTAAGTACTCTTGTTAATGCAAGAATGGTATGAATGTATGATGCATGCCCTCGCCTACGCTCCCTCAGCGACTTCATCTCACGTTCGCGCATGAACAATACTGCCTCAGTGCTTGACCTGCTACGCCTGAACGCACGCGTAATGTGGTGGATGCATATGATTACCAAGTTCTTATTAGTCATTTTCATACAGCAGGATTGAGAAACTAAGGTACCTCCCTTATATCAATACCCAAATAATGATCCATTATAGGGTCGTCAGTCTTAGTAAATCTCATACGATGTTGCAGTTCTAGGTCGCTACAAAGGGCTCATCGCCAAATTAGTACAGGCCTAGTGTATACTTTGATTACTACGGAAAGGCTCGTCGCCTCTACGTAGGTTCAGAGTATGCTCGAGGTCACTACAAAGGGCTCGTCTAGGGCTGTCAAGGCTGTTGCACATAATCGTTACACCACTCCCCCATCACCCATCACGGCTTCGTCACCAAAATAGTGTAGGCCGATAGCTCAAATATAGTGTCCCATACCACCGTATTCGGCTCACGAGTCTGGGTTGCTCACTGGTCACTACGGGGAGGCTCGTCGCCCCAGTGTAGGCCGACAACTCGACCACAGTGTCCCATACCACCATGTCCGGCTCATGAGTCTTAGCGGATCGAGGTACCAAGGTTAATGGGGTTTTCACTAGTGAGTTTGGTACCTTAGGTTCAAGCAGTAACGTCCAAATATGGTGAACATACATCGGGTCAATTGGGTTATTTGACGAGCTCGACTAGCACGAGCGCACATCAAGTGAATCGACATGAAGTGCGTAAACACTCCGTGTGGCCTAACCACTGTCAACAACCGAAGTACGGCTCGGATTCATCAAACACATCCTATGTGGCGAAACAGCATCATCCACCAATCTAGGATCTGTTACCGATTGCCTGGACTATACAATAGCCCCAATCACATTCAATTACAATAAAATATCTTAGGAGATAGTTAAAGCAATAATGGATTAAGATTTCAAATCATACAGTCAAAGGTCCGATATTGTCAGCTTTAAGGCTGTCAGGGCTGTTGCATGGAATCGTTACACCACTCCCCCATCACTCTTCACGGCCTTGTTCTTGTATTTTATGGAATACAACATAAACATAGATTTATACATATGCATTACATAGATAAACAAACACTATAATATACGGTACATGGAGGAAAGCATATACATAGTTAAAGGAGTTGAGAATCATATCTCAACACCCAATTAGAGAAGAATTTATAAGCACTTACTCATACAGACATTTTTACATACACTTAGTCTGCACACAACATCACACATGGTATGTAGTAGTTAGAATACGTAGTAGGGCAAGTCCTTTCATCAAAGGATTGTCGCCTATAAAACAATCACATATCCACGACGGTTAGTTGTGGTGTACACTAATGCATAGTTTATACTCACTTGCTACAACTTGTACATACATGACATATGTTAATATAACAGGTATTAGGCTAATCCGTTCACCCAGAAGTTGATACACATGCATCTAGCATACATAGACAGCAATTAATCATGGCAAGCACAAATCCGTATTTCATACATATACGGTATTTTCTACAAATACGAGGAATACAGTATATTCAACATAGTTAACGTATATCTGAAAAATGAAATGGACAGCACTTTGTACATGTGCAATAGCATCCACGTCAGTAATATATCATTAACTGACATTGAAAGCCTTGAAAATCATAACCTATACGTTTAAAGTCTGCACCTTATGCCGTAGAAGCGTAACAAATTCGTTTTAAACATGCAGTCCTTGTCAACGGCGGATTGGCAACCTATAGCATGAAATAGGTTAGTTATTTCATAACCTACACTACCTGAAACCCTAAAACAGATTAGGGGTTGAATTTCTTACCTAAGAACGGGATCGGTATCACCGGTAGAGCAGTACAGAAGAGCTAATTCAGCCCGAGGAATGATGAGATTGAATCCCAGGGATGAACTTCAACTCTCTCTCTCTTTCCTCTCTTCTCTCTCCTAGGGTTTCCCAAATTCGTATGGGATGAGACAGTGAGGGCTTAAGGCCCTTATATAGGTCCAAAACTGATGGGAATGGCCCCAGGGCCAAGGTATACCTAGGTTATGTCCAAAGAGCGTCTGTTTCAGCTCAACGGAGCACTTCCGGAGCCCCCCCTTGAGCCAAGGTCGAACTTAAGCTCACTGACCTTGGATCTAGGTCGAGTTAAGTTTTTGTTTCAATCGGGTTTCCAAATCACATGTGGCGAACCAGTTTCAATTCAATGGTCACCGAAACTCGATCAGGGTTACAAGTACACTGCCATGTATGAAAATTTTTTCCTAATCTGAGGGTGTATTTGGGTCAAATTTCGATGGTTTGATTACTTATATTCGGCCCACAAGCGACAAGTCTCAGATTACTTAAATTAGATTTAATTTCTAAAGAAAACCATGTTTTCCCACACTCTTCGCTCTGGGCTCAAGCGAACAACCATGGAACACTATCTGGATTTGATTTCCAAGATGGTTGTCAAGCCCAGTAAGGCGGTCCTAAGCGTTTAGTTTCGCGGTAATCGGACTTCCGACGTGCGGTCCAGGTCCGATTTAGAGTTTCGTGATGCTCCCGAGAGCAACTGAATAATGAGATTGATCCTAGATTGTAGGGTAATGTAGCGTCAATGATTCTACAAGTATTGGGTCTTCCAGTTCGTATTTAAAGTGGTTCAAGCTAATTTTACTAAGTATTCAGTTTAGTACTTAACTAAATTATGCCCTAATTAAGACAGAATATGGTCCTAGGGCAGTTCTACGGCCCTTTTTGGCATTTTTAGTTAGCATATTAATTTAATTATTTTTATAGTATTTTATCATTAAGTTTACTTCATCTCCACCAAATTTCATTAGATTTCGTGTTGTAGAAAAATTCTAAAAATTTTACAAGTAACCGTTGTCCAAACTAATAACTTTTGAATAGTTGTCACATCAAGTTGGATTAAACTATATTAACATTTTTATTATATTTTTTTACTTATTTTTATATGAAACTAGACTTATCAAGCTTCAATCTAGATTTTCAATCACCTAAATCGGAGTTATAACGAGGGCGATATGACTTTTCAAAGTTGGATGAGAAATTATAGAAAATGGGGCATCAAATGGGCCGTCCAGCACGCTGTGGCCCGCTTGGCTCACTGGGCCGCAGTGCGCCGTGGTTAGCGCGGAGGCACCGCGGTTCGCTGGACTGTCCAGTGGTGGTTTCCGTCATGTGATTTTTGAAACGGGCGTATCTTATGAACCAGGATGAGCTATTCGACGTGCAATATATGATTTTGGGGTAGGAGAAGCTGATCTATTCAAATAACCTATTTATTTCTTGAGATTCTAAAATTTTAATGGTCAAAAACCCATGTTATTTATTTATTTACTATTTATGGTAATTTTTAGTTTAAGTATTGTTCTTCATCACCTTAACTTTAAGATTCATGCCTAATATGAAAGTACTTAGAAAAATTTGAAGACTAAGGTGGTGAAAGGTGAGATTTTTTTGAAGGAAAGGTGAGGTTTTGAAGAAAATGGTTTGAAAAGGGATTTGAGACTTTTGAATTGAGTATTTGAGAAGTTAATCAGGTGTTAGGATTGACCCATTGCCTAAGGACGTCTAACTCCAGGTTGGAAAAAATCCGGGGTGTTACAAAAGAATCCAACTTATAGCCACTACAACATTGGGCGATCCTTCAGATGTGGGATAAAATTCTGCCTTCACCGTGTGCACAGTAGTCTGCCAACACAGTACTATGCCAATCACTGGTAGCTCACTCAGGTCATCATGCCCCGCCCACTCAGTGTCCGCCCACGTGTACCCGCCCACATGTGATCACAGTGATGGAGCGTCACAATATCCCCCACCGAGGGCAGATCCGAGTCTTAGTGTAATAAGTGGGCTTCCTTACCCTCTCTATCGCGCAATAAACTAAACTTCCCTATGGGGCCTAATATAAATACACAAGGTGGGCTCCAAGGTATAGGTATCATAATGTTAAGATGTCACATAATCATAATCAGTATCCATAATCAACCTCGATAATCGGCCTCGACAATCGGCCTCGATATTTGGCCTAGACATTAGGCCTCGATAATCGGCCTCGACAATCGGAATCGGCCTTGATAATCGGCCTCGACAATCGGAATCGGCCTCGACAATCAGAATCAGTCTCGATAATCGGCCTCGACATTCGGAATCGGCCTTGATAATCGACCTCGACAATCAGAATCAGCCTCGACAATTAGAATCGGCCTAGATAATCAGAATCTGCCTCGATAATCGAAATCAGTCTCGATAATTGGCCTTGACAATCGGAATCGGTCTATATAATCGGAATTGGACTCGATAGTTGGCCTCGACAATCGGAACTGGCTTCGATAAAAGGAATCGACCTCTACAATCGGAATCAGCCTCGATGATCGTCCTCAACAATGGGAATCAGCCTCAATAATCGGAATCGACCTCGATAACCAGAATCGGCCTCGATAATCAGAATCGGCCTCAATAATCGGAATCGGCCTTGATAATCGGAATCAGCCTCGATAACCAGAATCGGCCTCGATAATCAGAATCGACCTCGATAATCAGAATTGACCTCAATAATTGGAATCGGCCTCAACAATTGGTCAATAATCGGAAGGTCACAATGAGGACATTTAACCATCATTGCCCATCAATGTGGACGTTTAACCAACATTCTTCCCAAGGAATGGCCCACATAGAGCCAAACATATAGTGAGCCCATGGCCTCACACAAGGGTCTCATACATCAAGTGGACCGCATCACGTGGGCCGGAAATACATCTCAATGGGCCTCATCATATGGGCTTTAAATACAAAACAAGTGAGCCCCATCACATGGGGCAAAATACAAACAGGTGGGCCCCGTACGTGAGCCAAAAATACATCTGATGGCCTTAAATACGAGGGAGGTGGGCCTTATCACCTGGGCCTCAAATATACATCATGATGGGCCTCATGGATGGGCCGCACCATTGGGCCTCAAGTGAGCTTGGACCACACCAAAAATCATTTCAATGGTTGTAGGTGTAACATGTGTATCACTGTACACTATCCTTCTATGGGGCACATGGCCACTAATGATGATCAACACCGTCCAAACATTATCCAGGTAAATCAGCACCATCCAAACACTTCCCATGTAACTCAGCACTATCCAAACATTATCCAGGTACCATCCAAACATTTCCCATGTAAATCAGCACCACCAAAACATTGTCTATGAAAATCAGCATTGTTCAAACATCGTCGACGGTGTGGATGAAATAAATACATCATGGACAGTGTCCATGCTAACAAAACAGAAGGACAACTTGGATGATCAAATGAACGGCGTGGAGAATACATATATCACGGCTGACCCCTCCATCCTTCCACTGGACGGTATGGATAAAACATCATAGTGGGCCCCACATCCACGTGCAGGGCTCCACAGATGGACGACGTACATTAACACACATCATGATGTGATTTCGATTGTACCGTCCAGACTGAAAAGGCCGACCTATATGTCCTTGAGGGGGGGAGGGTGAATAGGACAACCAAATTAAAAATTAACAGCGAAATTTAATCAAATCAAATAAGGATAGCACATAAACAATCTCACAATGCTGAAATTAAATACAACCTCAAATGTACAAGTATTGAGAAATTGATACAAATGTTGTTCTAAGGACAACCTTACACCAAAAACCATAGGTTTATGGTAGGACAACCCGATTCCTAGAAAGGTTTGTGTATCGAAAACTCAAACCGATACAGAGGAATAAATAAATAAATAACAAGGAAAGAAATCTAAGCTATTACAACATTCCCACACTTGCATAGAAGAAATTACAACATTCTCCACAAATGCAAAAAAGGGAAATTACAAACATCCACAAAAAGAAATAAACAATCAATATACAAGACCAGAAATTATAGTGGTTCGCTTGTGTGTACACCAACTGTTAAACAACAGCCACACAACTACTCCACTCCTAATATCCTCACACAGTGGATATTAGCGTTCACTATGAAAATAGTTTTTTCCAGGTTCACCTAAAACCCTCACAATTGTGTCTTTCAAGTGGGCTGACACATTTCAAAAAACCCCACACTCTGAGTTTTCTGGATCACTTCAGACAAACCAAAACAAAGAGATTTTTCTAGCACAATCTCAATGAAACTAAAAACATAAATTTACAATAATGTAAAATACCTGAATATTTGTCTTTTGATATAACCTGGAAGAACCAAATCGGAGTAGAAGTTCAATGTCCACACTCACTTATGAAATGGTTCTAGGTTCTAAATTGATTTTAAATTAAATCAAGTTAGGCTAGTTCTATTTGATTTTGATTCCAAGAAAAGGGTAAGTCTCAATCCCTTCTTCAAATATGATTGGAATAAAGAATACAAAATCAAATATAACAAAGCTAAATTAAGAGAATATTAAATGAGCACAATATAGCTTAAAAAGATGATTAACTTATCTCTCAGAGTGGCGTATTGATTTAGCTTGAATTGAGTGTAAAACTCTGAAAATCGTGCTCTATTTATAAGTGAAGAAATCGCATTCTTGACTGGTCCTGAGGTCTTCACGAATGGTCGTAGGACCAACGGATTTTTTAAATTTAGGCGTGATAAGATAAATCCGTTCCACGACTGGTCGTAGGACCTGCACGACCGGTCGAGTGGCCTCCACGACCGGTCGAGACCTGTCATGACTGGTCATGTGGAACTCGATTTAGTTGCTGGACTTTTAGTCAAGGCTGCAAGATTGGTCGAGCACAGGTCGAGCACTGTTTACACGACCGGTTGAGCAGTCTCCAGAACTGGTCAAGGCTTTAACAAAAATTCCTGAAAATCAGTAACAACCTTAGGACTGGTCAAGCTAGTGCTAGGACTAGTCGAACAAAGTCCAAGACTAGTCGAGAAATAGTCAATGCACTTATAAAGTGACTCAATTTAAATTATGTATACAAAATGACCTACCCTATGGTCAATCTAGGGTCATTCATGCCTTATCCATGATGTATGAACATTAAAACTTCTTTTCCTTTAGTTGAAAGTTGGTCTTTGAAGATCACAAAGCTTAAGATCTTTACACATGACGAAGCTTGAACTTGATACCTTTTGAGGCTTCAACTTGAAGTATATTAAAATTTGAATTTGTAACCTTTGAACTTAGAACATCTTGAAACTTGAGCTTGAGGTTCAAAGTAAAGAACTTTGTCTTGACTTGAAGCTTGACCTTGAATTCACACTTGATGTTGTATTCGAACATGACCATGTAAACTTGCATTTCTTGAAGTAAAGATCTTTGTTCTTGAGAGATGCATTGTCTTGAATATGTGGATGCGCTACACAAGACACAGATTCAAAAAGGTTTTGGCATTACAAAATTTGACAATTATAGGAGCCAGGAACCATAGCACTTACACAGACATCCCTGGACAGTGAGAATATAAATACATGCATCTAGGTAGGTCCCACCCAACACGTGTCACACGTGTGGGGTGGGCCCATGCCTACTAATGGGTGGACGATAGGATGAAACACATTCCTCATGGTGGCCACATACCATGCTGACGCAATGCTACAGCAGCAGCTGCTGCGTGATGCGTGGGACCTACCGTCATTGCTTGGATGGTGTGGGTACACCACATATGTGAAGTGGGGTCACTTGGTGGGCCATCCCACGGACGGACAACGTGGATTAAACACATATATTACAGTGGGTTTCCACCGTCCAGAAGGTTGGACGGTGTGGATATAAAACATATACATGAGGTAGGGTCCACGTGGTGGCCCAGGGCCCCATGACCAACTGATATTTGTGTTTTCCATCCAGTGTCCAGGCAAGATGGACGGCCTGGATTCAACATATGCACGAGGGGGTCTCACCGTCCAGATTTGCTGGACGGTGTGGACCCAAAACATACATCATGTGGGTCTCGTTGTGGGCAGCAAGGCGGACCCCGGATGGACATCGGTGTGGATAAAATACATACATCATAGGTGGGATCCACAACACCCTCCATCAAGGTGGACCATCACACAAGAAAAATAAAATAAAAAGGAGAGAGAGAGAGAGAGGGACAGTGTGAAGAGGAGGGACCCCGCCACTATGGGTCCTCCCAATACAATGCATACATTAAGTAGGTCCCACCATATGTGGGCCCTCAAATCATAAAAACAATGGTAGAAAATCACCCACCGTAGATCTCCTCTTCCTCCTTCCGCCAACACGATTTAGAGTTCCAAGGGGTACGATTCAACAGTCGAGATGGACATTGGATGGTGGAGATGGGAGGTAGGAAGGTGGGCCACACCAAGCTCTCTCATGAAGCTTTCTTGGACGTGGGTTGCTTGGAGAATGAGAGAGAGAGAAAGAGAGAGAGAGAGAGAGAGAGAGAGAGAGAGAGAGAGAGGTGATGGGAGAGAGGGATGGTGAGTGATGGATGGGTGTACTTGGTTGTAAGAGAGAGTTGACTTTGAGGAGGGTGGTTGTACTTGGGGATGGGTGTTATACTTGACATTTGATTGATAGATTGATGAGATGTGTCATAGAGATTCCCTCAGTATTTGCAACATGCAATGTTTTTTTTAAACTAAACGCGGGCCCACATCTCCTGGCCCCGGTATCGCCTCGGTGCGAAATATGGGGCATCGGAACTGCCACGACAACACGATCGCAAGGGTACAAGTTTCGAGTCAAGCCGACTCTGATATACAGGATACGACTCAGGATCACGCACAAACGCCGATAACAGATCGTGGGTCGCCACAATTCGACCGGGAGGACCGCGGAGGCACACGGAACGGTATGGGCTAGGATACGGGTCTCACAACAGTTATGGGAGGTTGACAAGTCCCTCCTACTGGTTCTTTTCCTTTAGCCTATACTAAATCTTGTATGAGACCCATCATGAGGCCCCTAGTAGAAGGATAAGGCTGAGTAGGGAATTTTGCAAGATGCGTTTCCCCCTACTAGGCAACTAAACCGTTTCATCCATAGTCCCAACCAGGTGCATTTGAACTCGGAGTGGATTTTATTATTAACTTTTTGACCAAGTATGTTAAAGAAAGTATTATGAAATTCTTAAAAAATAATTGTAATTAGATTATTAATAAGTAGATAATTGTAATTACACCACATTTCTAGATGTTTATCTGTACATTTCCGTAAACCATATGATCTTCCCGTAAAATCCTCTGGTTAATGATACAGAGTGTCCATGACTTTCATCTTGCATGCCGTGGTGATCATCCCTCAATGTTCCAAACCATTGATCTCATTAGAACCAATGCTAGGCATGAAATTAGATGTTTGAGAATGCAATAGATAAAATGCCAAGTTTCAATTCAAAGGAACCTGAAATTAGATGGCTAAGATCTTCCATTGGGATGGCTTTGGGTCATTAACTCATCATGGTAGTCCACATATTGTCGGTGGTAAGGTACTTGGGATTACTGAACTAATACTTCACTTGTACAAAATGTAAACTCAAGAATACAACACTTAAAAATCAGAATGGGCCTATCCCCACATGGGTTGTTTATGGGTATAGGTAAATGGGTGCAGTGCCATATGTGGATAAATATAAGCCTATTTAATAAATAGGCTATGTGTGGTTATACTGCTATCATACCTGAATTCGGCCAAATCTGATTACATTTTAATCTTATATATTTATAACTATTATACTCAATATTAAATTTTTATTATTATTTACTAATAATTACAACTTTTAATTTATAAATCTATGTATAGGATAAGAGGTTGGTTCTTGCCTGTAGTATGAAATCACTATATGTAAGACCCGTATCCTAGATCGTATTATTTCGTAGTCTTCCACGGTCCTCCCAGTCGAATTCCGGTGACCCGCGTTTGTTATCGGTGTTTGTTCACGACCCCGAGTCGTATCCCGTATTCCAGAGTCGGCTCAACCCAAGACTTGTACCCTAGCGACTGCGCTGACGCCGCGTATTATGCGCCGAGGCGATACTCAGGCCAGGAGATGTGGGCCCACGTTCAGTTCGAGAAAACGCCGCTCATTTGCAAACTCAAGATAACACATCAATCTCATCAATCAAGTACACATCATGTCAAGCACAAGCAACCCCCCAAAGTCAACTCTCTCTCTCTCTCTCTCTCTCTCTCTCTCTCTCTCTCTCTTACACACCCTTACGTGTCAAGTACACATCACTCACCTTTTCACCCATCACACCTATCCCTCTCTCCTTACATCTCTTTTCTCTCTCATTTCCCTTCTCCATTAGCAAGCTTGGACGTCCATGGCCTCCACCCCATTTCAACCCATTGCATGCACCATCTCCCCCATCCCAACCCTTCAAATCTCATCTCGACCGTTGAAACGCATCCCCTGGAGCTCTAGGACGCATTGGTGGAAGAAGGAAGAAGAGATCAAATGTGGGTGTCTTTTTTAGGATTTGATTTGTGATTTATTACTTAGATTTGATTATTTGAGGGCCCACTTGTGGTAGGACCCATTTGATGTATGGTTTATACAGCCTAGAGGGGCCCATAGTGGCGGGGTCCCTCCATCACCATCTGATCTCTCTCTCTCTCTCTCTCTCTCTCTCTCTCTCTCTCTCTCTCCTTCCTTATTGTTGTGGCCCACCTATTATGTGCAGGTAGAGCTGATCCAGACCGTCCAACAGGTGAGATGGCCTTGTTGTGCACCATGCTGGACTATTGTTCCTGTTGGGTCGTCTAGATGATGGGAAAACACCAATATTAGCTTGATCTTTAGTCGTGTGGACCCCACTATGATGTGCTTATTTGATCTCCACCGTCCATCCTCAAGATCACAATCCAGCAGGCCAGATGGGCCCTGATCTGCTGCACCTACTGTTGTCCAGCAGCAGGCGTTGCTGTCAGGTAAAACATAAATATTTGATTGACTCAATGGGTGGGCCACGTGCGCATCGACCCCACCCTAATATATGTGTTTATATCCCAGTCGTCCAGCAGGTCTGGACAGTGGGTATCCACCATGATGTCTGTTCAGGCCATCCAAGGCCTGGACGTTGATATCCCTTTAAATAATAATAATAATAATAAATAAAATAAAAATAAGTAAAATAAATAAATTAATATTATTATTATATAATATATATGTATTATACATATTGGTGGGCCCTACGTGGGACCCACCCATTGAGTGGAGGTGGATTGGTTGGTGTATCTCACACCAGCTATACAGATGGTGTGATTGACGTCAACAAGTTCTGAGGACCCCACCATATGTAAGGGTCTCATCCACACTGTCCAGCAATACGTCAGTTAGTGTATTATATTTCCACCCTGTCCGCCTGTAAGGATGACGGTGTGGACCCCACTGGGATGTATGTGTCTTACACACACGTCCATTTATGGACGGTGCTGCCAAGCCACCGTGATGCATGTGTTTCATCAATACCATCCATCATGACAGTGTGAATCCACACCGTCCATTTAATTGGTGGGCCACGTGTGTGGATTCCACCACGATGCATATGTTATATCTATACCGTCCATCACATGAACGCTGCTGGGTGGAGCGCACCGTGATGCATGCAGTTTGTATCCACGGTGTCCGTGCTTCCTCCAACACGTGGAGCCCACTCGATGATGTGTGTGGGGTCCAAACCGTCCATGGACCCCACCTTGATTAATGCATTGCATCTACACCATCCAACCCATGGACGGTGGATGCGGTTTGGCTGGGAACCTCACACCAGCTATATAGCTGGTCAATTGACATCAGCAGGTTCTGTGGGACCCCTCACCATGTTGTATGTATTTCATCCACACTGTCCACATGTCTTGACGATGCTGGACAATGTTTGGATGGTGCTGATTTCCATAGACAATCTTTGGACGGTACAGATTTACATAGACAATGCTTGGATGGTGCTGATTTACATAGACAATGTTTGGACAGTACAGATTTACATAGACAATGTTTGGATAGTACTGACTTACATGGACAATGTTTGGATGGTACTGATTTACATAGACAATGTTTGGACAGTACTGATTTACATAGACAATGTTTAGATGGTGCTGATTTACATAGACAATGTTTGGATGGTGCTGATTTACATGGGAAATGTGTGGATGGTGCTGATTTACCTGGATACTGTTTGGACAATGTTGTTCATCATTAGAGTGCCATGTGCTCCATAGAATGATAGTGTATAGTGATACACATGTTGCACTTTCAACTATTGAAATGATTGTAGATGTAATCCAAGCTCCCACTTGAGGCCCACTTATGTGTGTGAGGCCCATTAGTGCGGCCCAATTAATGCAGCCCACTTGATGTGTATGTGGCCCATTAGTGCGGCCCATTGATGCAACCCACTTGATGTGTATGTGGCCAATTAGTGCGGCCCATTGATGCAGCCCACTTGATGTGTATGTGGCCCATTAGTGTGGCCCGTTGGTGCAGCCCACTTGATGTGTATATGGCCCATTTGTGCGACCTATTGATGCAGCCCACTTGATGTATATGTGGCCCATTAGTGCGGCCCATTGATGCAACCCACTTGATGTGTATGAGGCCCATGCGTAGGGCCCACCTGTGATGTATATTAGGCCCATCTATAGGGCCCACCTATTGTGTATTTGAAGCCCATGGGTTGTGGGCCATTGTGATGTATTTGAGGCCCATGGGCAAGGCCTGATGTGATGTATTTATGGACCATATGATGAGGGCCATTGAGATGTATTTTCGACCCATGTGATGCGGCCCATAGTGATGTGTATTAGGCCCATGTGATGTGGCCCATAGCGATGAGTGTTAAGCCCATGTGATGCGGCCCATAGTGATGTGTGTTAGGCCCATGTGAGCGGTCCATAGTGGTGTGTGTTAGGCCCATGTGATGTAGCCCATAGTTGTCATGACCCAAACCCGGAAATCAAGCTCACAAAATTCTCAATCACCGAATCCGGTGCTGACAGCCTCCATAGTACCCCATCCTCAGCTCCTAGCTCGTATATGCCAGATTCTGATTTTGGGATCCTGCAAGGAGAATTTTCAATATGAATTTGTCTCGTAAGAAGCATAACCACAAGTTTACCTAAATCATAAAGCCAACATCATCATCACATATCCACTAATATAAATGTTTGAGTACAATGCCAAATGGGAAATACATATATAAAAAATTAAGCCCCAGAAGTCCTCTGCATGCTCCAAGCTCAATGTTGTTGCAACCTAATGTCCCCTACACGCATCCATCGTACATAAGCTTATAGAAAGCTTAGAGGGTGGTGTACGTGTGTGCACAAGGTAAGTGCCAAGTATTCAATACAGTGCCATAAATCATACAATATCAGAAATACTGCCAAGATTATGAATCATACGATATCAAAATAAGCGGAAATACTAACAAATCCATAAGTCATATAATTTCAGAGTACACAATATAGATCAGCTATACAAACGAGGAGCCATAAGAACCAAATATCAGATGCCGAGGATGCAATACAATATACAATTCCTGATGAGTTCACGAATACCGTCAGCCGTATCTAGGCCATATAAATGCAGAAACACAGTAACCCAAAATGCCATATGCCGCGGATGTAATGCAATATGCGGTGCGAATGGGATGACCATGCTAGAGTGTGAAGTCGGGATGATAGTACGTAGTATTGCAGGCTATGAGGTCCATTACAAGAGACTTTTATCCAAACCAGTCTCATACCTAAATTTGGATAGTCAGACTCAATGTGGTAAACTCCTGATCTCAGGTTAGTCACGTACCCCAACCGAAATCCTGGCCATTGCGAAGGTACACGTAACAAATAGTTGCGCACCACTAGCCCGAGTGGATAGTGAATGAATGAATGAATGAGTATGCAACTCCTACTCAATAAGTCCACATATCAGTACAGTTCATCTTTGAGTTCATCATCGAGATCTAATACACTCTACATGCAAATCACCGCCCACTGACACGCGACCATGCAAGTGGAAGAGACCTCACTATCCGCCTGATTAGTAGTCAACCAATATCTACCTGGCATGTCGATAGTGGACCCATTCAAGAGCTGGTCAAACTCAACCTAGTTATGCCTCCTACGCTCAGGCGGGTAAGGCCACACCCCCTCCCAACTGACCACGACAGAGTGGGAGACGCGACCTCCTAGTATTTGACACTCGGGCGCTCATGTATCCACTCGGTCTCGACGTTGGGGCGTCTCCTGGCCTCGAAGGTTTAGGGACTTTCACCCACGGACATCCAAAGTGCCCAGATGCTCGAACCAAACATTTTCGGTGTCCCATCTGGCCACTCACGACATGCCTGTGGAGGTTACAGCTTTGATGTCGCTTGGGCATACAGTAATGACAATCACACAATGCAAGATGCATGAGTCATGTAGTCCAATCATGTATCAATCCTGCACATACCATGCGCTCATGTGGGATAACACCACCTATCAGGGAGTCTCATAAACCATTTGTACTATGACATATGCAATGGTCAATCACGCCTCACAATAAACATGCAGATGATGCGTATGGGCATGTATCATGATGTTATGCTATCACATACTCATAATCGGTATCAATAACTGGCATCAACAATAGGCCTCGACAATGTGGACATTTAACCAACATTGCCCTCAAGGAATGGCCCACATAGAGTCAAACATACAGTGGGCCCATGGCCTCGCACGAGGGCCTAATATACATCATCATGGCCCTCAATTGCATCGAATGGGCCGATTCAAATGGGCTGACCAAATGGGTCGACGGCCTCACACAAAGGCCTAATATAAAACACAATGGGCCTTACTCAAGGACCACAAATACACAACAGGTGGGCCCTGCTCATAGGCCTCAAATACATGACATGTGAGCCCTACACCTGGCTCTCAAATACATCAAATGGGCCATGCATTTGGGCCTAATACATATCACAATGGGCCTTGCCCATAGGCCACGAATACATCACAATGGGCCTTGCCCATGAGCCATGAATACATCACAATGGGCCTTGCCCATGGGCCTCAAATACATCACAATGGGCCCCATCACATAGACCTCTTATTCATCACATTAGCCCTCAAACACGGGCGACATATACATCACACAGGCCGAATACACCTCATAATGGGCCTCAACTACGGGTCGCATATACATCATATAGGTCTCGACAATCGGCCTTGGCAATAAAAATCGGCCTCGACAATCGAAATCAGCCTCAATGATCGAAATCGACACTCAGAATCAATAATCAAACTTGACGCAAGGCGGTGTCCATAGATGGACGGCCGATGATGGATCAATTAATGGGCTCCAAGCATTTGGGTTAACTTACTAGAGAATGATGAGAATGGGCCTAAGAAGGCCTAAGGGAAGGTCACAATGTGGACGTCCAACCATCAATGCCCATCAATGTAGACCTTTAACCAACATTGCTCCCAAAGAGTGGCCCACATAGGGCCAAACATACAGTGGGCCCACGGCCTCGTACGAGTGCCTAATATACATCATCATGGGCCTCAATTGCATCAAATGGGCCAATTCAAATGGGCCTATCAAATGGGCCAAATCAAATGGACCGAATCAAATGGGATGAACCAAAAGGGCCGATTTGAATGGGCCGAATCAAATGGGCCGAATCAAATGGGCCGAGTCAAATGACCGAATCAATGGGCCGATTCAAATGGGCCGAATCAAATAGGTGGAATCAAATGGGCCAAGTCAAATGGCCGAATCAATGGGCCAAATCAAATGGGCCGAACCAAAAGGGCCGATTCAAAAGGGCCGAATCAATGGGCCGAATCAATGGGCCAAATCAAATGGGCCGATTCAAATAGGACGAATCAATGGACAGATTCAAATGAGCCGCACTAACGCACAATAGGTGGGCCCTATAGATGCAGCAAATGGGCCCCACCAGATGGTTGGCGTGGATATAAAATGCATACATTAGGTGGGTCACACGTCCCACAGACAGTGTGGATAAAACATACATCATGGTGGTCCCCTGTCCCTAGACGGCGTGGATGAAATCATATATCAAGGCGGACCACGCGTCCATCAAAATGGACAAATAGTGCAAATACAACACATCATCAAGTTAGGTCTACCGTCCTAGACAGATGGATGAAGCTGCTAAAGTACATAAATCATGGTGGGCTTTAAAAAGATCTGAAAATAGGGTGGACGACATGGATACAATAGCTACATCAAGGGGGTCCCAATGTCCATATGTGGACAGCATGGACAGCTGGCACACCACACATTAGGTTCCACCGTCCCATCGTCACCAGACGAAGTAGATACAACACGTACATCACGTGGGGCCCATGTCCCACGTGGACGGTGCTGATACAGATTTTCCTGAAATTTGAAAAAGTTTTCTAACCAAAAACCTTAGGGTGTTTTATTCAATTTTAAGGGTTTTAATTACCTGGTGTTTTGAGACATGGGATGTGAGGCTAAGATTTACCTGTGGCGAGTTCGGGCACACATCCAGTTGAGGCAGACGCTTGATCATTCTTCCTATAGGGCTCCTTTGTCTGGCTGACTCAACACTCACGCTAATTGACAAACCAGGGCACTTTCATTCTCTAGTAGTGACATTAGACTTAAAACGTTTTGATAGGGATCTCAAACTTTTCCTACATATTTTGGGTACCAAAATTCTTTCTCCAAGTCCACCCATGGAGTTGCGTATGCCATTTAATCTTATAAAAAACTCCATGAACGTGTCATCTTCTTCTATCTTTATATGTTCAAACTGAGATGTTAAAAGCTAAAGCCTTGGCATTTTAACTATATTAGTTCCTTTATGGGTGGTTTCTAATAACTCACATGCTTCCTTAAAGTTTGCACACATACTTATCTGATGAAATACTTCATGTGAAACTCGGCAGTATTTTACATTCATGGCTTTGGCTTCACACATTCTCATTTCTTTGTTATACTGAGTCCATTTGGCCTTTGGTTTTGGTTTAGAGATTGTTGTGCCATCCTTGAGAACAATTTGTTCTGTAGGTGCAATATATCCATTTTCGACAATCTCTCATACATCATCATCTAAGGCCTGGAGAAAATATATCATTCTAGCCTTCTAGTATGCATAGTTTGTACCATTAAAGATGGGTGGTCGTGAGACAGATGGTCCCTCTCCTTTTTCCATATTTCTTTCTTCAGTCAAGATCTTCCTCTACGTTGTTAGACCCTTTTCAGAGGAACCTAGCTCTAATACCAATTGAAATTGCGGTTTATACCGCTGATACTGAAGAACGAATATGAGGCAATGTCCTAGAGGGGGGTGAATAGGACTTTTCAAATATTTTGCCTATTTAAAAATTCAAATTGCCTAACTTAAATAATCATTTAGTTTAAATCAAGTAAGGCAATATAACTTTAACGGCTTCCAAGCTAGTTAGGGGTTCCAATCACAAAGGCTATTAACGATATGCAGAAACAACAACTAGCCTAGTGTTGTGAGCTTATGTGTGGAATGTGCTTCCTATTAATTCATAGCACTTATTCAATCATGTATAAGAAGTTAAGACGTTTAAGCATATATAAGCATGATTAAATAGATGCGCAAATGACATTTTCAAACATAAGCATTTATAGTGGTTCGGCTACGTGCCTACTCCACTCCCGACATCCACACTCAATCCCAGAGTGCACCTAATTTCACTATTAATGGTTTTAAAACGGGTTCACCAATAACCTCTATAGTCATACACTACGGACACTAATTTATGCTCTCCGCAAGAGCAAAGGTCCTACACCTATAACCCACGTTTAGGCTCACCATCCAAGCTCTCACACAAGGCACCTCCTGTTTAGGCCCACTGGCCAAGGTCCCACACAAGGCACCTACGTTTAGGCCCACCGGTCAAGGTCCCACATAAGACACCTACGTTTAGGCCCACCGGCCAAAGTCCCACACAAGGAACCTACATTTAGGCCAACCGGCCAAGGTCCCACACTAGGAACCTTATCAAGTTTGTTGATAGCAAACTCTAAGTATTAATCCTACATGAGGAAAGAGACTAAACTTTGAACTCTTTAACTATGACACTAACTTGTCGAACAGAGTTCTCTTTTGTAGCTCGTCTTAGGTTGCTTGATCTTTGCGCTTCCGTGCTTGAATCAGTACCCCGATGCTCCCCCGGTCGCGTAGCTTGGATTTACCTGTTTAGTTTGTCTTCACGATCAAGAACCTTGCATAAGATGTACCTATAAAAGTGACCAAAGTAATGGGAGTTGGTTGAATCTCCTATTTAGGATAATGAGTGAATTTCCTAAGGGATTCAACCTATGGATGCTCTAGAGTATCAAAAGATAAAAGATTTTCCTATTGGTTTAGTCTTTGTACTTTAGAGAAGGCACGAGTTCATGTTCTTCATTAATAGGAGCTTTAAATGCTCATAGAAGTGAAAGATCACAATGAAGAAAGCATGAAACTCGTATGGATAGAGTCTAGATGGGCTAAGATACGCTTGGGGTACACTAGAGACTATATGGTGCCTATTTCCACTGTTCTTGTAAGTTTCCAAAAGCCGCTTTTATAGATAAAAAGTTTCAACGGATAGAAAATAGATAGTTTACGATGCTACTGAAGCCAACTTCGGTATCACTGAACTTGCTTCGGTGGTACCGAAATATCTTTCAGTAGTACCGAATTAATTCCATAAGTTGCTGACTAAAAACAGTCCCTTTTGGTGGTGCCGAACTTTGTTAGTCGATGGTAGTCGGCGTCACCAAAATATCTAGTCGGTGACACCGAATTAACGTTGTAACCTTGCTGGACTATTTTAAGCTCCTTTGGTAACACCGAAGGTGCTATTCGGTGGCACCTTCTTCCTACCGAAAGTGGACGGATTTTCTTGTTTTGTCCATTTAATCATTCATCAACTTAGGACTTGCTATTGGCCAAGACTATAGGATATAAAAAATGAACTTGGACTTGGCTTTGAATAAATGACCTAAGTAGGTTTTCCTATTTGGGTTGGGATCATCTATTTGCAAGATTAAGATTGTAGAAGCAATCCTTTTTCTTCAATATGGCTTCGATGCTTCTGATCCAATTGCGTCGCTGATCTTCTCTTGCCAAGAACTATCCAAGTACTTGACACAACTAGTCACGTGATTGACAGACAAGTGTGCAAAGGTGGGTGCACTTACATTAGAGTTCATGTATACTCATTCATTGTGTACGATTGAGTGTGAGACTTTGAATTGCCAAATCAATAAGGTTTTGTGTAGGAATTTGATTCTTGTGTAAGACATAAATCAAACTCCTTGTGTAGGCCACCAGACATGGGTGTGGAGGCATTAATCTCTGAGGGAGCCTCTAGCGGGAGTAAACATAGGTCCTTGGATTAGATTTGAGGTTGTTGGTTAACCATTAGAAAACTAACTCAAGTCTCTTGCGGGAGGCTCCGGCAGGAGTTATGCTAGGGTCCTTTTGTAGGGTTGTAAAGGTTAGAGATTGATCTAATTTAAAATATCCGATAATGAAATCTCGTACACTCATGGGTTGAGTTTGTCCGTTGAGAGTAGAGTAGGGAAATCAAACCACTATACATGCTTGTGTTTGGGATTGTCTTGAGTACTTGTATCATTATGCTTATGTGATGATTGTTTAATTATATGTATGTATGATTATCTGGTTTAGTTTAATTTGCATATTAGTTTAAGTAGACAACTGTTCTTAAAAGGATAAATTTTTATTTGGTCTTAGTCACCCCCTCCCTAGGACATAGTCATCATTCCTTAGCTCTGAAATGGAGAGCTAGCGATGTCCTAGGGGGGTGAATAGGATAATGCCAAATAATCGAAATAAATGTGAAATATTTAAAGATTACAAAAATCTCAATCGCATGAGTATTGAAACCTTGATTTCAAATAATTCGTAGGATAACCTTCACCTAAAATATTAGGCAGGACAACCTTATTTCACGAATGTCTTTAAAATAAAATTTTCAAAATAGAAAGAGAATATAAAATGATTACAACATTCACTACAAGAATGAAATAATATATAACAACCAGCACAAAAAAGAATAAAGCATTTACCACACGGCACAATGAGTTATAGTGGTTCGGTGCTTAAAACAACCACTCCTACTCAACTTCTAAAATTACTACCCTCGTAATTTTGGCTTTCACTATAATAAGGTTTTCACAGGTTCACCTTAACAACCTGATACGATTCCTTATGATTTTCACTGGCTCACCACAATAAAAACTCCTTTTATGATTTTCATGGGCTATCACAAATAGAAACCCCACTGAGATTTTCACAGGCTATCTCAGACAAACCTTATTAAGATTTTCACTGGTTATCTTAGAAAAACCTAAAATGAAATACAGTAAATGTACTTATCTTCAAATAGAGATTAAAAGACGTGGCAGAAGCTTGTAGCAGAAGAACATCTATCTTCAACGTAAATGATGCAGTGTTAGGGTTTTATATGTTTTATAAATGGAAAACCCAAATGCTACTTGATTCAATTCTCTTATATCTCGAAGAAGAGTATAGATTACCCTCTTAGAATAAGATTAAAAAGATCTCCAGATAAAGGAATTGAATAAGCTACAAATTAAATTTATAAATACCACACTAATAGTTTGCAGAGGACTTGAGCTTCTCTCTCACTTTCTCTTGCAGAAGGATTATAGTAAATTTTCGTTGTTGTTTAGAATGAGAGAAAGCCTTAATTTATAGACAAAAAGGTTGGAACTTCGGCTAGCCTAAGATTGGCTTCGGCTGAACGGATTCCACCAAATTCGTTCCAACGGCTTTCAGATCGCGCGGGATAAGATTTTTCCAAAATTCGACTAGCCCGAGGTCAAATTTAGTTGGCCGAATTTTCCAATCAACTAGTTGAATTCTCGCGAAAATAAAAGATTTGCATTGCTGGAATTTCAATCGAACTTTCATGGGCTAGCCGAATTTCAAGCTTAGGCTAGCCGAATTTTCAATAGAATTTGTTATTTTGTTCGGACTTGAAGTTAGGCTTGCCGAACCAGAAGTTAGGCTAGCTGAATTTCAGAGCAAAAACACTTATTAAACCCAAGATAATGAAGTTTTAAAAGATCCTAACCTAAGGTCTTTCTAGGGTTATATCATATGTGTTTTAACAAATATATGGGTCACTTTGTTTGGAACTTTGACTTAATCTTGTCTTGAACTAGGGCGTCGACTTCTTGAGTAGATGTGTCGATCTTGAGCTGATTATAAGCTGATCTTGAGTTTGATCTTCAGGCATGTAGAGTAGTTGTGATTCCATACTTGTGATCTGACCTTGAAGCACTTTTTTCTTACAAAAATTGACAATATATTTGTGCTTAACATAAAAGCACTTACAAGCTCCACAAAGCTTCCGCGCATTGCCCGTGGGCCCAACATGTGTAATTTCATTTCCTTCTTTAGAAGTGACCAAGTGTCCCTAAATGAACAAGTCAACCATACCTTGAAATTTAGGTCAAAGAGAGATAGTAGAAATCTAATTTTGTTACTTCTAATTTTCTATATATATATATATATATATATATATATATATATATATATATATATATATATATATATAAAGAAACTTCATAAGAAATGGACAATCTGTTAAATCTTTAGATCAGGTAAATCACTAGTAGTGAAAAATGGATTTTCACTTTTAGTGACTCACCTAATTATGAGACCAATTCTCAATTTTCCTAATTTCATTATCACACCCACACTTATACATTAATATAATCCTTTTACACTCCTATTTCTAAAAAATCACAAAAAATATAACCTATTTTACCCTTGACCTTCATCTAAATTGGTGACCCTACAACCCTTACTAACCTATAAGAGAATGCTACATTGTAAGGGCTTTCAAGAGCTAATCACAACAAGTTATGTGGTATTTTGTCCATAACATTCACCCAAACTACTGGAATAACATTACCTTCACCTATAAAAATCCCTCACTCAACTAAATTTATTTAAGGGCCTATTAGACTTTCTATGTCAAAGGTAATTATATTGTAAATGGATAATAATTATTTACCTAAGTAATTACCACATTGTTCCCGATGCTGATGTTGTCACGCCCCAAATCCGAAAATCGGATTCACTGGAATCCCTATCACCGAATTTGATGCCGACAGCTCCGTAGTACCCCATTCTCGGCTCCTAGCGTCCATACGCCAGATTCCAATCCTGGGATCCTACAAGGAGGATTTTTTATTTTTTTTTAATGTACATTTAACTCAAAATAAGCATAACCACAAGATTACCCAATTCTCAAAGGCAACATCATCATCACATATCTACTAATATAATCATTTGAGTACAACGCTGAAAGAGAAATACATAAATCAAAAATCAAGCTCCACAAGACCGCTGCATGCCCCAAGCTCGACACTGCTGCGACCTAACATCACCTGCACGCATCTATCGTGCATAAGCTTATAGAAAGCTTAGAGGGTGGTGTAAGTGTGTGCACAAGGTAAGTGCCAAGTATTCAATACAATGTCATCATCATACAATACCGAAATTACAGGTAATCCATAAATCGTACATTATCAGAATAAGCAGAAATACTGACAAAATCATGAATTATCAGAGTGCGCAGAAATACTGACAAGATCATAAATCATACGATAACAGAATAAGCGGAAGTATGGACAAGTCCATAAGTCAAACAATATCAGAATACGCACTATGGAACAGCTGTGCAATAAAGAGTCATAAAAAGCCAAATAGCAGATGCTGAAGATGCGATGCAATTATACAAATCTTGTTAAGTCTGTCTATGCCATATAAGTACAGAAATATAGCAACCCAAAATGTCATATACCTGCGGATGTAATGCAATATGCGATGCGAATGAAATGACCATGCTGGAGTGTGAAGTCGAGATGATAGTACGTAGTATCGCAGGCTACGGGGTCCACCACAAGGGACTTCTATCCAAACCAGTCCCATACCTAAATTTGGATAGTCAGACTCAACGTGGTAAACTCCTGACCTCAGGTTGGTCGCGCACCCAACCGAAATCCTTGCCATAACGAAGGTACACAACATTAGTTGCGCACCACCAGCCCGAGTGGATAGTGAATGAATGAATGAATGAGCATACAACTCCTACCCAATAAGTCCACATATCAGTACGGTTCCTCTCTGGAAATCACCGGGGTCTATGACACTCCAAACCAGATTGCCGCCCCATCGCGCGCAACAAGGTGAGTGGAAGAGACCTCACTATCCGTCTGCCAATATCGGGCCCGGCTCATCGATAGCGGACCCATTCCTCGAGCTGGTCAGACTCAGCCTAGCATTACCCCCTCCTCTCGAGCAGGTAAGGCCGTACCCCCTTCCAACCGACCACGACACAGTGGGAGACGCGGCCTAACGGTATATGGCCCTCATGCGCTCATGCATCCACTCGGTCTAGACGTTGGAGCAACCTCTGGAACTAAGAGGGTTTAGGGACTTTCACCCAGGGATATCTATAGCACCCCATGTAGAACAGATTTCTGGTGTCCCATCTGGCCATCCACGAAATACCTGTGGAGGCTACAACCCTGATGTCGCTAGGGCGTATAGTAATCATAAACACACAATGCAAGATGCATGAGTCAAACAATCCAGTCATGCATCAATCCTGTGCATGTCATGCTCTCATATGGGGCAACTCCGCCTATCAGGGAGCCCTATGAACAAACCTGCCCTATGGCATATGCAATGGTCAATCACATCTCATAACAAACATGCGGATGATGCGTATGGGCATGTATTATGATGCTATGCTGTCACATACTCATAATCGGTATCAATAAACGGCGTCAACCATCGGCCTCGACAATGTGGACATTTTAACCAACATTGGCCCCAAGGAATAGCCACATAGAGCCAAACATATAATGGGCCCACGACCTCACACAAAGGCCTAATATACAACACAATGGGCCTTACTTAAGGGCCATATATACACAATGGGTGGACCCTACTCATGGGCCTAATACATATCACAATGGGCCTTGCCCATAGGCCATGAATACGTCATAATAAGCCTTACCCATGGGCCATGAATCCATCACAATGGGCCTTGGCCATGGGCCCAAATACACGACATGTGGGCCCTACACATGGGTCTTGAATACATCAAACGGGCCATGCATCATGGGCCTAATATGTGTCACAATGGGCCTCCACTACGGTTCGCATGTACAACACATGGGTCACGACAATCGGCCTTGGCAATCGAAATCGGCCTCGACAATCGATCGGCATTCGGCCACGGCAGTCGAAATCGATCGATAATCAGAATCGGCAAATCGGTCACAACCATCGGGATAGATCAATAATCAGAATCGGCAAATCAGTCACGTCAATCGAAGTCGGCAATCGGTCAAGGCAATCAGAATTGATCGATAATCAGCATCGACAAATCGGTCACGACAATTGGGATCGGCAATCGGCCACACTAATAAAAATCGATCGATAATCGGCATAGATAATCGGGGTCGATAATCGGTGTCGACCTCGATAATCGACACCGATAATCAGTAGATAAACAAAGCGGGGTCCATAGATGATCAGCCGATCAACCATAGTATAAAGATCGGCACTCGGCCGTGGTTATATTAAATCCGATAGCACGGAGCCATCCGTCTACGGCGAATGGGGCCCAATTTTTTGGGTTAACCCACTAAGGGAATGATGAGAATGGGCCTAACAAGGCCTAAGGGAGGGTCACACTGTGGACATCCAATCATCATTGCCCATCAATGTGGATATCTATCCAACATTGCTCCCAAGGAGTGACCTACATAGGGCCAAACATATAGTGGGCCCACGGCCTCATACAAGGGTCTAATATACATCACAACGAGCTGAATACACAGGCCTAATATACATCACCATGGGCCACGACCCATGGTCCTCAGATACATCATAATGGGCTACGACCCATGGACCTCAATATACATCTCAAGGGGTTGGGCCCTGCTCATTCCAATGGGCCCATCAATGGACAACTTAGATAAAACACGTACATCACGTGAGGGCCACGTGAATGGACGGTGCGAACAACACATTACAAGGTGGCCCTATCACATGGGCCTCAGAATACAAGGCAAGTGGGCCATGTCACATTGACCAAAATACAAACAGATGGGCCCTGCATATGGGCCAAAATATACATCATGATGGGCCTCATAGTTAGGCCGCATCAATGGGCCTCACTAAACGAGCCACAAATACATAACGATGGGCCTCGACACTTGGGTCATAAATACAACAAGTGGGCCACATCAAATAAACACGTACATCATGGTAGGCCACTGTCCCATGCTAGACGGTGCGGAAGATACATCGCCAAGGGGCCCCATGTCTAGGGATGGACGATGTGGATACAATAAATACATCAAGGCATGGCCCACGTCAAAATAGATGGACGGAGTAGATACAATACGTACATTATGCGGGGGCCACATGAATGGATGGCATGAATGTACACAACATATATATCACGATGGGTCCCACTATGATGTGGGTGAAAGTTGGACTACTAAAATCATTTCAATAGTCGCAGGTGCAACATGCGTATGATGGTCAGCACTATCCAAGCATTGTCCACGTAAAACAGTACCGTCCAAACATTTTCCATGTAATCTGCACCGTCAAATATTAGACAACGCCAGTCAGCACGTCCAGCACCGTCCAGCACCATCTGGATGGTGTGGATGGGACAAAATACATCACGGTGTAGCCACAGCGCGCCACCAAACATTGCCAGCACCGTCCAGCCCTTCCTGAACGGGTGTGGATCTGAAATACATCCACCAAGGTGGGTTCCATGTGGGGCCCACCACAAACATATATATTATTATGTTATATAATATTATAATATATGCAGCAGGTGAGATACCACTATATATATATACACACACACACATACGTACAGTAGGTGAGATATACCACCCTCCCACGCAAATGAACATGGTGGATATAAGGCACGTGTATCAAGTGGGTCTCACCGTCCCGACATGGACGGTGTGGATCTCACACGCTCATCATGGTGGGGTCCACAGATGGACAGGGTGGTATAAATCACATGCATCTTGGTGGGGTCCACACATGTGGCCCACCAACTAATGGACGGTGTGTTTTACACCGTGGATAGCACATGCATCACATGCTGCTGTTGCACTTGCCACAGCAGCAGATGGCAGCGGTTGCTGCTTGACAACGACCGAGGTGGTCCCACGTAGGGCCCACCGTGAGGTTTATTCACCATCCAATCTGTTAATAAGGTCACAGGGACCTGTAGTAAAGAGGAAAAAAAATTTCATAATGATCCAACACTTCTGTTAACACAAAAAAGGTTTCAATGGCAGTAATTCAATCCAACTGTTCCCCTTGACGTGGGCCACCTGAGTTTCAAATATACCTGATTTTTGAGAGGGGACCCACTTCCCAGAAGGGCATCAAATGCACGGTATCGATGTTCTCACACTCACGGTGGGGCCCACGGCTGGGACCCAACAGTCCCAGCGTCATGCGCAGCAGGACACCGCTGGCGTCCTCTGGCCGTCAGCAGCAGGCGCTGCTTTATGGTTTGTTTGTTTTTTTTTTTTTTTGATAATCTGTTTTTCTACAGATTTTGATAGGTGGGGTCCGCATCATTTAAATCCACTCCGTTCACTCGCTCCTATGGCTCAAGACCAGTTAAACAAGCCTAATATCTGAGGTATTTGGTGTATACGAACATCAAGTGAATTTAATGGTAAAGAACCCTTTTTTCAAGATACGGCCCACCAGATATTCGGATTAACTTCATTTCTAGTTCAACACCTAAAATGGGCTGATAAACATGTGAATGGCGTGGATTATGTTCTTACATCAAGGTGGGGCCTGCGTGAGCAGCCCACCCAAACTTTGAATCAAACTGACATTTCTTTTTTTTTTCTTCACGTGCAACGTCCAGAGGCTGTGAGCCATCCCACGGTCTGTTCACACTTCACAGATGACGAGAATCAAGGTGGTCCCACATGGATGTGGCCCATGATTAAGATCAATATGATATTTGTGTTTTCCCATCACCTAGAAGGTAGGGCCCACATGGCTTGGACGGCCATGGGGCCCATTTGATGGACGGTTGGACATCACCTAACTCATCGAGGGGGCCACAAAATAAAGGAAGGAGAGAGAAAGAGGAAAAAAGAGCACCCACCTTTGATCTTCTGGATTTCTTCTTCCACAACGCATTTAAGGCTCCAATGGTTGAGATTCAACGGCTAAGATCGGCTTTGAGGGATTGGATTGGATGGTAGAGAGTGGCCACACAAAGCTCCTCCCATGGAGAGCTATGGACGTGGGTTGCTTGGAGAGGAAATGAGAGAGATAATGAGATGATGGGAGAGGAGTAATGGTGAGTGAGTGATGTGAGTAGGTTACTTTGTTGTAAGAAAAGGTTGACTTTGGGGATGGTGGTTGTACTTGGGGATGGGTGTGAGTAATGGTGAGTGTACTTTTGACAAGTGAAGTGATTGATGTGATGGATGGATTGATAGATTCTCTTGGGATTTGCAACGCGCGTTGTTTTCCTCGAACTGAAAGCGGGCCGTCATCTTCTAGCCTGGGTATCGGGTCGGTGCGTGAGTCGCGGCGTTAGAAAACCGCGGCGACGACGCGGTCGCAAAGGTATAGGTTTCGGGTCGAGCCGAATTTGGCATGCAAGTCTCGTATTAGGATCGTGCGCAACGTTGGCTTTAGATCGAGGGTTGCCGAAATTCGACCGGAAGGATCGCGGAAGCATTTGGAACAGTACGGACTAGGATACGGGTCTTACAGATGTTGTCTACTTACCTTTTCGGTGTTAAAATCAAGTGTAAGTGCTATGATTTGATTCATCTTTGATTGTCAAATTTTATGTATCAAAAATTCTTTGTATGTCTTATGTTTATATCTTCATAAATCTGTTCGAGACACCACGTCAACACTTGAAGTCTAGTTCAAAGAATTCTTTAAGCTTCATGATAGTTAAAGCTACAATGTAGAAGATATTAAAGAAGATCTCAGGGTCAAGACTCAAGTTCAAGTGCAAGTGGAAGTTCAAGATTCAAATATAAGTACGGAACTCAAGAGAAACTCAAAGTGACATTGATTTCAAAGCTTGTGAAGTAGTCAAGCTACATCAAGAAGAATCAAGCTTTGTAATGATTAAAGTCTAAGCAAATGAAGTTTTCAATGTCCATACTTCATATCCCAGGTATGATAAACCTTAGATTGACCTTAGGGTAGGTCACTTTGGCTACATAATTCATTTTAATTTTAATACATGAATTTAGTCTATTCTAAGACTAGTCCTAGACCTTGTTCGACCAGTCATAGCACTGGTTCGACCAGTCTAAGAAGTTCCTGGACCAGTCCTAAAATTGTTGTATTTTATCGAATTTTCTGGTTCGGCTTCGACCAGTTCTGGAGTCTGCTCGACCGGTCGTGTGATGGTCTCGACTCAACCTTCGACTAGTCATAGTGCTACGACTCAAACTCCAGCAACTAAATCAAGTGTCACATGACCAGTCATACAGGGGTCTCAACTGGTCGTGGACTGCCTTCGACCAGTCGTGGACTGCCTACGACCGGTTGTACAACGGTCTGATCCGATCGCGCTCAAAAATTCAAAAATCAGTTTATTCTTGGACCAGTCGTGGTGACCCTAGGACCAGTCGAAGACCAATTTCTGCAGTTATAAATAGCACACAAATTTCAGGTTTTCATTAAAAATTAAGTGAATTCAAGGCTCCACTTGAGATAAGTTTGTGTTGTTTTTAAGCTATTTTGTGCATAATTGCGTTATTCTTTTTGCTAGCTTATTTAATTTGATTTTGTTCCTGTATTCCAATCTCATTTGAAAAGAGGAATTGCCTTATTCCTTCTTCTTGGAATCAACAATCAAATATAGCTATGCCCAACTGGTTTAATCAAAATCAATTAGAACTTAGAACCATATTAAAGTGGGAGTAGTGAACATTGAACTTCTATATTCGAACATCTACTCTGATTGGTTCTACCGGGCTGCTATGAAAAGGAGAAATCCAGGTATTTTACAATTTTATAAATTCCATTCTATTTAGTTTTTGTTTGAGATTCACCAGAAAAATCTCAATTTGTGTGGTTATCTGAGGAGAACCAGGAAAACTCAGAAGTGTGGGTTTTGAATTGTGTAAGCCGAAGTTAAAAAGACACAATTGAAAAGGTTTGGGTGAACCTGTGAAAACTATTTGATAATAAACATAATATACCCTCCGTGTGAGGATATTAGGAGTGAGTAGCATTCTGTGTGGCTGTTGAAAGACAGTTGGTGGACACACAGGCGAACCACTATAACTCTTTGTCTTGTGGATGAATGCTTGCTTAATTTTCATATCATTTATCATTCAATTTTGTGGAATGTACGTGTGGATGTGAATGTTGTAACAATTTACATTTCAAGCAAGTGTTGGGGATTGTTGTAAAAGTTAGATCTATATTTCTGTAATTTATTTCAATTCCTTGCTATTTAGTTATTCTATTCAGATTGAGTTATTAATTCAAAAGACGTTCTAGAAATAAGGTTGTCCTACATAAGCCTTGTTATTATGTGTGTAAGGGTCCTTAGAACTGAATTTATATCAACCTCTCAATACTTATTTATTAGGTTGAATTGATTTTAGCATTGTGAATTGATTTATAATTGTAAGGCTATCTGTTTATCTTTATTCTGCTGATTTTATTTAATTTGGCATAGTCCTATTCACCCCCCCCCCCCTCTAGGACATATAGCTTGGCCATTTCAAGTGGTATCAGAGCCTAATAGCTCGTTCTTATTGCTTTTTATTTGGATTATTTCCTGAGCTAACGATCTAAGCAATATAAAAAGATGTCAAATTTTGATAGTCTTTCAGTCATTAGGCCTCCACCCTTTGATGACTCCAACTATGCCTATTGGAAAGCCTGATGAGGATCTTCCTCAAATCAATGGATGAGAGTGTTGTGGCAAGCCACAGTGACTGAATGGAGCCCTCCTGCCATGAAGTAACGGGTATCAATGGATCAAAATCAATGAGAATAACACCTTATACTTCTTGGTCCACACTTCAGAAAAGTGAGAATAGTGTCAATGCAAAAGCACTAAATGCAATCACTTGCACACCTATCACCAGATGAGTTTAAAAGAATCATATCTTGTGATACTACAAAGAAAGCCTGGGATATATAGAAATGACACATGAGGGTACATCAATTGTCAAAAATCTAAAGTCCAACTCCTCAACATAAAATTGAAGGAAGTCATATGGAGGAAATGAAATGTTTATGGACTTTACACAAGATTAAATGACATTGTAAACTGAATGTGGGGGTTAGCGATAAAATCCCAGAAAGTAAAGTGTGTGCAAAGATACTATGCTCACTTCCTGAATGGTTCAACTCTAAAGTAACCACGATCCAGGAACTTCGTGATACAGACAATATGAGGGTACAAACCTATGAGTTAAACTTTAAATCTCCTAAAGGTAAATCTATAGCTTTGAAATCTTCTAAAAATGTGTCTGAAGAAAACTTAGATTTAGAAAATTCTGAAGATGATATGGCTCTTTTAGCGAAAAAGTTCTATAAGATTTTTAAAAGTAAGAAAAGGGTCGATTTTCAAAAGACAAATGAAAATAAACGATCTAAACCTAAGTCCAAAACTTGGAAGTCTTTGAAAGACAGTCAGTGTTACAACTGCCAAGAGTATGGCATATAGCAAACAAATGTCCTAAAAAGGACAGACCCAAAAGGAAGGGTATGTTGGCTACTTGGGATGAATCGTCTGATTCTGAATCTTCTTCTGAATCAGAAAATTCTGAAAACCGAGTCGGGCAATGAAGTTAGGCCCTCATGACTCTAGCCAAGTTACTTTTTCGGATCACGATGATTCAACAAGTGAAGGAAAATTTGAATAGTGATCATGAAAATGAAGAAGATCTTCAAGATGCTTATAAAGCCTTATATAAGGAAAGTTGAAAATTGTTGTCAAACTTAAACTTCAAAAAGAAAAGTTTTCTAACTCAAAGAATGTTTTGAAACTCTTGTTTTAGAAAAATCGAAAATTTCAGATTGTTTCCAAAATCAAAATTTGATTTGGAATTCAAAACCTCCCTGATTGATGATTTGAAATCTGAAAATGAAAACTTAAAAATGAAGTATCTTTCTCTTCTGAGTTTGAAGGGATACATGAGTTATGCCCAAGGTGATCCAAAGTTAGAAAAATTATTATCCTATCAAGAAAATGTGGCGATCGATCCGGGTTGGGGCTATGATAAAAAACATCTCCTAAACAGAAGAATACTCCTCCCAACTTTGTTGAAAGGAGAGGCTCCTAACTCAAAAGGAAAAAGGTACTTGTCAAGGTTTTTTAAAAATACAAAAACTTTTCAAAAACCTAAAAGCAGCTATTTTAAAATCAGATCAGAAATCCACTAGCTAAAAAAAATAGTTGATTTACTTAACGAGCTCTTTAAAATCTAACTCAGTAGGTCATTCTTACAACATCAGACAAAAGAAGACCAACCATTCTCCTAAACCCCAAAACAGTTTTTGAAATGGGTTCCTAAAGTTGCCTGCTTGGTTGCT